>JABCKO010007935.1:0-96775 GCA_018855915.1 Tephrocybe sp. NHM501043
TCTGCAGCCTCGTCCATGTCAACGTCCGAATAACCACTCTTTCGATACCCCCTCTCCTCCTTTGCCCGAACGCGCGATAGCTCGATCAGCTTGACGCGAGTTGCGCGTAGGGAATGAGGCCATTCGACCGGTCCTTTCGCCTGAGAAACACCACGGGCGATTTTGTCGAGTAGATTTGACGGTGGAATTGGGCCATTGAATGGCGTGACTAGCTGCGGCGGCAGCGCATCCAGTGTCTACACTCGACGCGTAAGAAACGAGAAATAAAAGATGGAGAAGGAAATTTTACTTGCCCTCGCTAGAAGACGAATCTGGTCTGGTTTCCAGTCAAAATGAAGCTCATCTGCCGCGTTTGAGCTGTTCCAGCTGTCCGTGCTGTTCCTATTGGGTGCTGAAGAAGAAAAGAGGGTGTTTGAGGAGGCTGAAGGTGTGCGGGGTGTGCGGGGGGAGTCGAGGGAGTCGCGCTGGTGGGGGAGCGCAGGATGGGGGAGGACGATGGCAAGGGCAGGCAAGCCGCTGTGGCGGGTTACGTGCATGGAAAATGAAAGGAAGGGCGGGAGGAAGTAAGTTGTGTCCGTCCAGTCGTTATGTCCGCCCAAACGTGTTATGTGTGGCGACTTTTCAACTCCGATCGCCTGTGCCTGCAACGTGCCCTGCATCGTGCCCACCTCCATCAGACAGTTTTTTCCCCACAGTCTGGTACATCATCTGGCTACGAAAAGCAATTCCATTCTTCAATTTTACAAGGCTTCTAAAGATGTCAACCCGAGCATTCATCGACAGGCGCCGGCATCCTGTTTAATCTTTGTTTGTTTAATTCAGCCCTCGCGTCATCGCGTAAAGGATTTCCTTGTCACCAGACGCGTCCACAAGCGAACGGAAATGTCCCTTTTTGTTGTCAAGCAACTCCACAGGACTGCCAAATTCAACCTAGACCAGGGCCATGTTAGCATATCACGCCACATGTGAATACGAAGCACATACGAGTTCCCCGCTCTCCAATACCATCTATATGTATTCAGAATACAACTTCGCAGAAAGTGGTGACCAGCTTACAATCTTGTCAGCATCCATGATTGTTTGTAGCCGATGTGCAACGATAATCAATGTCATATCCGTCCCGAGCTCCCTCCGGAGTGACGACTGGATGACAGCGTCCGTTTCATAATCTATACTGACAATAAATGCACCATCATCATATCCAGAAACAAACGTACCGATGGCAGACGTTGCTGGAAATCACTCTAGCTGTCACTCACAAATAACCTTGGTCACGAAATGTCCACTTGCCTTCGTCTAAAATAAGAAGCTTTCCTCCCCGTACCATTGCCCTGGCTAGCGCCAAGATCTGCCTTTGCCCAATCGAAAGATTGTCGCCTGTCCCGGAGATGAACGAGTCCAGTGTGAGTTTACCTTCATCAGCAGTCCCTCTCTGAAGAGCAGACATTCCTGCGGCGCGGAGCGCATCATTCAACGTCGCATCATCGTACTGCTCAAAGGGGTCAAGGTTGTGTCGTAACGTGCCGCTCAGGAGCTCGGGCTGTGACACGAGGCTCTCCTCAAAATGCATGTCCGCATTAGAAAGTGAAAATAATCGCTTACGATCTGAGGGATGATGGTGATCTTGGACCGCAGTTCATCTAAGTTCAGCGAACGCGTGTCGATGCCATCATAATAGACTCGTCCCTCCGTGAGCACGCATCGAAGAAGCGAGAGAGTCAACGAGCTCTGGTGGCGGCGATACTATAACTCATGCTCGCCTGAAAGAGGCTAACGCGTACTCACCTTCCCAGACCCGGTTCTTCCCACTACCACGACGATAGGCTTACGGTGAGAACGTGCTGACGAGACAATGAGGGAGATCATGACGTTACGTACCGATTCCGATGCGTTCCCCAGACTTTATATGGAAAGAGACATTGCGCAGAACGCTTGGCCCCTCGGGTGTGTAACGTGCGGAAAGGTTCTCGACACGAAGCTCACCATTTGCCGGCCAGTACGCTGGAGGGATACCATGGGAAGTGTTCTTCGGCTCATGCTCGATTTCCAGGTAGCTCTGGATGCGTTCAAGGCTATGGTACTTAGATGATCAGCTCGGGGTAAGCAAAATTAAGTCCGAGTGTCTAACCTATTGGCTATATCACCCACACATCAGATCAGTGAACAACACCAGGGGACGAGGGGCCAAAACATGATATGATCGGAATAAGCCATACGTACCCTGTACTTCGAACTCATTCAGATCCCGGACAAGCGCAAGGAGCTCCGTGGTGAATGAGACTACATCACGGTGCGTAGAATGTGGATGATTTCACGACAAGTAAGTCCCACGAGAACGCGAAAACGCGAAAGAAGAGCGGGGCACTCACCTGCCATGTTCAGTGAGAACCCCGTATCCCCGGCGGAAAGAGTATGAAAATATGTGAGGTACCCTGCTAGACATGCGGAGAACAGCGAACTAATGAAGCCTATCCGCACATTGAGCCACCTATTGAGGCCGTAGAACGTCCGTGCTGGACGCGTGTATTCGTCGATACATTTCTGTGCGTCCTCAGAGAATCGCGCTTGCACCCCGAAGGCCCGAATGGAAGCTGATCATCAAAGGCAAGACAAAGCAGATAACATCACATCAGAAACGCGCTAGTCAAGATACAACGAGGCCCATTAGGAGCTTGTAAAGACTCACTAAGACCGGTCAGTGTTGCACCGAAACTGATGGATAGGTGCGTTGGGGATTAGGTAGGCTCAGTTGGGGAGAAGTTATCACATACTGTCCGAGGATGGGTGCCTTCGCATTCGACATCATCCGCTTCACGGGGAGCTGTGATGCCATGTACATCTGCCCGCAAAGGCCACCCAGGATGGCAACGAGAATGCTGGGGCCAGCGAAACCTGGCGCAATCAAGGCAATTGCACCGAATCTCATTATGACCATAGTTATCTTGCCATACAGCCGCCATATTCCGTTGGGAACGGGCCCGTCCACTATAAAGGATCTGTAAATGATTGTTGGGTTACAGATAATCAGAATGCGGTACCAGCTCTGATGTCGTGAGTACAGCGTGCAATCAGACGCGAGGTTGGAGTGATGTCAAGCCACCTAATGGTTTATTAGTCTCCTCAATATCCTACTGAGGATGGCAAGAACATCACCTCAGTGTCGAACCCAACACCGACGCGATCAGGTCAGAGTGAATTGTTCTGGATGCACGTAATATACCAATATTGTGCACGACCAGAGCCGTACAGAACATCGTCACGGCGAAGAGTAGAAGCCCAGCTACAGACACGAGGAAGTTAGGGGGTAATCGTAAAAAATTGCTTGAAACACGCGAACCATAAACGCTGATGTGGCTGCCAGAGGGAAGCAGTATTTGCACGAGATCAGAAAAACGGTCATCGCGTGCAGTGGAGGACTCACTATGCAACGTGAACCTCGGAAGCCCGATGATTCTCGTACTGAGATGCCCAGTATCCGAGATACCATGTTTGAGCAGTATTGGACCCCTCTGCGAGCAGTAATCCACCCACAGACACTAGGAAAAACAGAAATAAATGACTGCCACCAAGGGCGGAGAAGTACATCTTGACTGGATTGCTGTTAACTCTCAGACATTCAAGAAGTAAATACATGTAACATACGTGCTTTCCAATTGATGTGCCCTTTCTCTACCGATTCTGGGGATATCAGGCGGTCATCGTATGAGGGTCTGGTGAAATTGGGATTCGCCACAGTTGCTGGAAGCTCCTCTGGAGCGGGTTCTTGTATATCGCTGACATCGGCAGTGTGTAGAAGATGCTGTGTATAATCCCGGCTTGAAACCCTGCCGTCCGAGTCGATTGAAACTACGAGGCCAGCGTTTTTTGTCATGGAGATGTCGTGAGTCTAGGAATCGTTAGCGACTTATTATCACTCTTTACAGGGACACATACAACTAACAACACAGTTCGCCCTTTGACCAAGTCCCCATTGAGGCATTTTTCTATCACCCACTGGGTCGTATGCACGCTGGCGGCAATGAATATATACTCGAAACGATGGTAGCCTTACTCACTCCAATGCTGCCAGAATATCGTCCAAAAGCAATATCCCTGCCTGGGAGTATACTGCTCTCGCAAGAGTAATCCTAGCCTTTTGCCCGCCACTGAGGGTCAAGCCCCGTTCACCAACTTCGGTTTGATCACCAGCCGGAAGAAGATTGAGATCATGCTCTAACCTGCATTGATGCAAGACTTTTTCATAACGGCTAGTATCGTACTGGGACCCAAAGACAATATTATCCTAGGTGTTTGTGAGCCTTGATTGATAATTAACTGGAACGGAGAAACGAACCCTGATAGTTGCACTTTGCACCCACGATTCTTGTGCTGCATACGCGACCCCTGATTCCCTAGGAAGGTTGTACCATGAATAATGCCCGTTTGGCAAGTAGTGCAATTCGCCTGCCAGTTAAAAGTTATAACAGTGTGATAAATTGAGATCCTGGCATGAATGAAGGTTCCTGCTGACCCAACAGTGCCATAAGGACAGACGTCTTGCCAGATCCAGTCGGTCCAATGATGAGATTGAGTTGACCTTGTCGGAAGATGACTTCGCGTCCAATTTTGAGCAGGAATCTGCGATCAGGAACTGTGGGTATCTCATTGTTGTTGGACCAGGAAAAAACTGCATCGTTGAACCCTATTAGATTGTCGTACGCGTCGGCAGGATGATGAGAAGGGTCATTTTCCAAGAATCTGTCAAGAAGTTCGGTCTGCAGGCACAATGATATCAGTAGAACACGGCGAGAAGGCTCTAAGTTTACGTTGCGTAAAAAATTATCCACTCGGTCAAGAGATACTTTCGCAGAAACAGCTAAATTAACTGTCATATCGGTCATTCGAAGTTGCAAACGCAACATGTCAAAAACAGCCATCGAGCTGAACACTTTGGAGGCATTCAACTCTTGCTTCATAACAACGGTCTGTCCCGCTTTGTCAAAAACATGAAGTAGTAAGCTTCTCGCAGGAAAACACTGACACTAGAGAACGGTCAAAGACGTGTCAAGAGGAGGACGCTTTTACTCACTAAGTGATATAGGTGGCCATCATCGTTGCCAGAGGGGTTAAAAAGCTATGAGATAATTAAGCCCACCAATCGATCTAAGCAAAAAAGAAAACCCTCGCGCACTGAATATTCCCATTGACAAGTTCCAGCAATTGGCGGGTTCGAACAGTCAAGAGTTCTGCGTCTCGTTTTTGGGCAGTATTGTCGGCAACTTTTTTCTCCCAACCAAAGAGCTTCACCATGCGCAAGACGCTCATCACTAACGTAAGAAGGCTGTCAAAACTCCGTGTGTGCTGGATGAGGTCTAATGTCTTACTCTCAGTTACCGCTTGAACCCTGGCATCTGTTTTTTGCAGCCTAATTATTTGCACATCGCGAATGAGCTTGGCAACGTAACCCGGAGCGGGAAAAGTGAGAAGCAAAACTCCAAAGCCAACGAATGCACTGCATAGGCAGATGAGAACCAGCACAGAAAGGGAGTGGGAAGGCCTACCTCCATCCCAGTATAGCATGAAGAAAGATGATGCACAGCGTAACCTGGAGAGGTATATAAAATATCAGGAATAAGAAATCACAGCCGTCGACGATGTTTCCCAAGTCAGTAGAGACAAGGTTGTTGATTTTGCCCACAACATTGTGAGATTTCGCCTCAGTACCAGACTTGCGGCCCCCCACAACTGCCATTGGCGAGGACTCGGCCTTCAGGTGAATGCGCAAAGAGTGGTTGAAAATAAGCTGGCTGATTAGCGATTCTGTGTGCACACGAGTGTAGGACTAGAAGTGTTTGCATCAAATCCAAGCCAAGTAACAAAGGGCAAGTACACACTGAATAGTAGGTATACCACTGTAAGGCAAGCATCGCCGTTGTCGGGCCAATGAACAGCAATAAAATCCAAACCCACGGACGGTATTGCGCACCCTCGCCTTTCGTTTCTAAATGCCTAGAGACAACACCGCTGTTAGTTTATAAGTCCGTAAATATCTTCACACTCACTGAAGCAACTGCTTAACGGCAAAAGGTGATATGAAACCTGCAAAAACATGTATGATCAAAGATATAGCTTTTACAAAACATTCACGTCGAAAGTTGAGGATGAGTCCCCAGAAAATATGCCGCGTTTGTTTATTCATAAACTTGACGTGGAATCGATAAGCTCCCCATCCAGGCGCATGTAGCATATCCAAGGAACTTACGGGAGATGCCTTTGAATGAATATCACTGGCGTGATCGTAGCTAGCTATGGGTGGAAGATGCTCATATGAAAGATGCTTGTTTCTGAACCTCAGGTAAACAAGAGGGTCCATGTAGGAGTATGTGAGCAACGAAAACAAGGAGGCCGATCCTTCTGGGGTTGGAGTCGAGGAAACTTTTGCCTAGAATAGAAGGTTCAGCCTTGGAATTAGCGAGGGAATATCAGACCTAACATCCTGGCCATCGTGGCGAGGCATCGATAATGGAATGGCCACGCCAGTGAGAGCCAAGATACCTATCTTCGCCCACAATACCCAGCCTTCTGATGCATCCAGTGGGACGTCTATATATGTCGATAAAGGCAATAGATTTCGATAGGAATATATGCTCAAAATCGACAATAGAAAAGTGTTGGCGTGTCCTGAGAATATTCCACTTGCTCTGGGTTTGCACAACATAGAGAGGCATGCAAGAATTGCCGTATAAATCTGGTGGAAGTCCCAATGAATCGTAACTCGTTCAGTAAGGAGGCCTGCGGGTTGGAGGAACATTAACGTACGTGACATATGAGGAGCTTTGGGCTTATTCCTTCCGAATCCCATTTCGGGGAGCTGATTCTCGGGGGACTTGTGTCAAATGGTGCAAAAGAAAGACCTAGCAGCACCAGGCACCCTAGAAATTGGGCGAGTTTGAACCAGAAGGTTTTCGATTGCCTTCTTCCCCGAGCTGGTTCTTCTTGATGATTGAGGCAGGAAGGCAATATCAGTTGAAGTAAGATGAGAGAAAGTGAGAGGGCTACAACGCCCAGTGGCACCACAAGCCCCAAGTCGTGCATACTAGCAGTCCAAGGGCGAATAGAAAAGTCAGCCGAAAATGTCACAGAAGCCATGAAAGCCTTGCTAACTTTCGGGTCATAGAGCTGATCTTTTGACATCAGTCCCCGCAGAAGGATTTGATAGTTGGAGGCAACGCACACCTTTTGAAGGTATCCAATCCAAGGTCAGGACCACCCCGGTAGGCTCAAGCTCAAGTGTACAGTGCTGGAGAATAAGGAGAAGCACACTAAGACTACGCTTCGAATTCCAAGTGACGTGGTCAGGTATAAAAAGGACCCATCACGATGTTAGCCAATGTTGGACAGTTGAGCACATGTTATAATGTTACTACATATTTTGATATCTTAGGACACTTTAAAAAGCCGGGAGCGCATCACAGACACTGGTGGACAGATTATCTTGGATTTTGAAAGAGTAAGTACTACAAATGGCATATCAACAAGAGAAGCAGCAAGAGAGTAGGAGGGAGAGGAGGGAAGGCCCAATCACTTTGCCCCAATGGATCTCTTGTTAAACTGCCTAAGCCGGTCTGCTTGCCTCCTTCTCCTCTCCACATCTTCGTCCACACTTGCGCTGCCTCTTCCAAGGCCAAGGCCAAGTCCTGCGCTGGCCCGTGGCGCAACGGTGTAGTCGCCTAACTCTCTCTGTGGAATCGTAACAGCGTTCCTCTTCACTCTATGCTTCTCATTCTCCTTCGCCCTCGCCATGATTGCAGTCAACTTCTCCCCGCCCCTCGCCTGCGACTGGCTCGTAGGGCCACCGTCGTCTTCATAGTCCGCAGTCACAGGTACAACTCTGTCTCGATATGACGCGGACCGTTTGATAATTGGTCGACTCCATGTGCTCACAAGCTCCCTGGCCACTCGTGAAATCTCTGGGGTCACTCGTTTACACTTCGTATAGAAGAGGACAACTTTGCCCAGTCCCGATTCTTTAAGTACAGCGCTGTCGATGAATTCCATCTTGCGCAGAATGGCGAAGAACTCTCTTTGAATATTAAGGGCAGGGAGGGAGTGATCTGGGAGAGGTTCAAGCCAACGTCGAACCGCTTCAAGAAGGTTGTTGTCGATCATAGATTGTGCAAGGGAAGCTCTATCGTAAGAGAAGTTAAATATTATACGAACCCAACACAAGTGAAATGCCTACTTCTGCAGCGTCTCCATAGCCTCTGGAAGGAGCTTGAGTTTTGAGAGAGCAGGTTGCTTGTCAACATTCGCCCGTTGATCTTCATCTGCCGCTGTGTTCATTGCTTCTCGTAGACGGGCAACTTCATCGTCCGCAAAACTGTCAAGAACTTCTTCGTTTGCCTTTTTCTTCCCTCTGCGTGCAGCTTTTTTAGGCTTCAAAATTTCATCGAGCTTCATCTCAAGGCGAAGCTTGCTCGCTGGTTCATATAGTCAGCTTAGTTGCACTGAAGTCGAACAGTTAATGAACCTTGTTCTGGGGGCAGGTCATTCAAGTCAATCTCTGGCACTTCTTTCCTCTTTCGTTTCCGCTGAACAGGTTTCCCATCGTTTGACGACCGTCTCCTTGCAGAAGGGCGCATGGGTTGAGAAGGTCGGGAATGTTGGTCTTGGTAATCGTCCTCACTGTCGCCCGCAGAGGATTCGTATGCATCTTCTCTTCCGGAAGGCGGCACAGATCTGGTTTTCTGTATCTTCTTGGTCTTTGAACGAGGAATTTCTTCCAGCCATATAATTGAGTACCTCTGCCAACAGTTAGGAAACCATGAGCCACACCTTCTTCATCTGAAGAAAGTTCAGACTGGGAGCCTCCGAAAACTTCACGCTCAAGGTCCTCCCTTCCGTGGTCTCGTGGCTATTGGCATAAATTAAATGTCAAAGGACAAGAAGGAATTTTAGTCTCTGCTCACCATGATGAATAGAAAGGTTTGTGATTACCTAATCACACATCGAGCCTAATTGTCTCCAAGTCATGGATTGGCGTGATCATGTCAACTCGTTTTTCTATTGCAAATTCTTCTGATCATGCGCTTACGAGTCAGGATGGTCGATGGGCTACATCAGCCTGTCACTGACTAAAGCGCTGAAGCTTCGAAGCGGTTGAAATAGACCAGTTGAAGCTGGAAACAGTATAAGTCTCATAGTACGACTGTAGCTTGGGATTTAACACAGGTCGCCCGAGGATGTACGCCCACCCGTTGGACACTGTATTGCAATGCACAGAGATCTCAGCTCACTCCTCTGCTGGTCCTTCTGTCCACATTCAATCTTGTCCACCCAGTCAATCTCAGTCTTAGTCTTAGGTTATCTACTATTAGCTAAACGCGTCTCCACCACATACTCTCCATCGCCGCTTCAGTCAACCTCTCTGGTACCTAGTACAAATCAACCTTCCAACATTTGATAGCCCTGACGAGTTTCCAACCATGCCAAAATACAACGACCGGATGACGTTTAGTCAGCGACTGCAGCTGAGTGCCCCACTCCTAGAGCGCGTCAAACTATTTTGACCCCTCTGAGTCGTTGTGGTTCCTTGTCAACTGAGGCATAGGACGCGTCAACACATGTCGCGTTCCTCCCAGGAAACGTGAACCGTTCAAGAGTCAACTTGGATTCCAGTTGTAAACTTATGTAGGACATTTCATCACCATTTCCATCTATAATGATGGTCTTGTACATATCTTCTACTCCATGTGTGCTTTTAGAGAATCACTATCGCTTGCATGCGCTTGTGCCCGACGGTATTGCAGGCTTGTTAGGTTGTCTCGGGGCGCATAGAAAGGCATAAGAAAACAAAGCGCCTTCTTGATTGTCACGCCGTCCTTGTCTTCTGCGTTGTAATCGGTTCTTTGAAATCTCTGACGACTCTGGCCAACGGCCAGTCATACACTATAAGACCATCTGCGCGGCTGACACAGCATTTCTCAGCCATTTCTCACCTTCCAAGAGTCTAACTACCACATACATACGATGGATCTACCCTTCCACATCTTCCACAAAGTTACCTGTAGCAGATTCGGGATTCTATTGGGCTGATCCCACTTACGCTGCACCCGATGTTGGTATACAAGATTTTGACGCCATCGCTGAGGCGTATCTCAATGCGACCGATAGGAAGCGAATCTTCTTCCCTTTGTATGCAATCTAAAACACCACGCACGCAATGCCTTCCATCCTGTCCTATCCCCGGTCTAGCTACAAGCCCTATTGTATCCCAATTCGAAACGCTGCAACTCCTTCCTGGACTACCAAACGGGAAATACAGATCGAGCCGAGCGGCCAGACTGGCCCTTCCCCACAATCTGATTCTGATGGAAGATCTTTGCCTGTTCAAGCCTGCAGAGTTCGGTTGCAAGTGACGAGCCTTGGAGCTCCGAATCAGTGCCAGAGATAAATGGAAAGCATTCCGGGTGGCCTCACAAGGTCAGAAGCATTCAAGTTGGCACAGCCGTTCTTGCTGACAGGCACTGTCATGACAATTGAGGATTTCAAGAAACATCACGAGGCTGAACACAGGACAGACGCAAGTGTAACAATGCAGGCATTGTGGGCAAAAAGCTTCAAGTTTCCATGGCTTCAAACGACATATTATTTGCCATCAGTATCCTACGATTCGCTAAAAATCAGCAAGTTTGGGAAGCGCATGTGAAGTGTGAGGGAAAGTAGGAAGGGCTCTTTGGGTGGAATATGCAGCCATTAGTCGAACTCTGTAAGATCCCTGTGGTACCAGACCACAATGGCTTTACATCCTCTACAAAAGGCACATATCTAAATTATACTGGTCTGACATATATACAGTTTGGTGAGAACCATAGTAGGCTGTAGGCTTACACTCTTTACTGTAATGCTTCCACAATCAAGAGGTGACCCTTTCTTGTGTCCAGCTTTGTCGGTGCTTCCTAAGAACTTCAAAAAAATTCCATGCCCAGAACTCACAAAAGTTGTCCCGTGTTTGCGTTCGCTAAGTATCTGTTCATTTATTCATTTAAGGCTGGCGCCACCAAGGCCAGCTGTGTGGTTTCATATGTGAGCAAAGCAAGGGAAAAGTCATCATGGCCCCCAGTGCGTGCGTAATCACCAACTACATGGAATAAGCAGGTGCTACTGTGTCAAGCCCGATCCAGGGATATTTAAAAGTTTGCTCTGCATGTGGTTAAAGCTTCAGAAAAGACTCCTTAGATCGTCTCGGAAAGGGTTGAACTTGGAGCGACAAACTAGCCCTGAAGTTACTCAGGATTTCACACAATGATGTGATGTTCGGCCCGAAAACTCGCCAAGTTCATATGCATTACTTCGAAAACAGGAGAAGAGGGTACTGGTTTGGACTTCCAATAAATCCTTGAAACTACCGAACGCGCGACTTCCAGACGCCCACCTTTTTTCCAATATGCACTCTTCATTGAAAACAGCGTGCTTACGATTGGTGCACTTGATGACTGGCCAAGCCAAGTAGCACAGGATTGTCAAACAGCGGCCCTCTTGTCAACATCCATAACAGCGTGAGCACTGCCTCACCAGTTCTCGGTGAATCGTCTCCGTTGTATTGAAGTTTGTGCACTACTATTATAACCTTAATTCATTTGAAGGAGCGTAACACATTAATTGCTTCGCCGCCGGAGCCAAATACCCGACAGCAACTTTGCCGTAAATTGTTGTACATCGGTATTTTTCGCCTTGGATGTGAAACTGCCGAAACCTCTAACAGGCTCTAACTTGAGGGGATACGACGAAGTATAAAGCCTAGATGTTTTTGACTATAACACTGTCATTTGAAGCCTCCACTACCCAACATGAAGTTCGCCACCCCAGTTGCTTTGCTCTCTCTGGCAGGACTTGTCGCTTCCACGACCCTCCCCCGTCAATCTTGCCCGCAGGCAGTGAGATTTGGTGTCATAAGTGTGTCCCCGACCACTGTCAACCCTGGTGATGTAAGTTGTCTCTACTTCTAGGGTTTATCCGGACGCGTAGCTATAACTATCTGTACAGGAAGTTACTGTGACTGTCGATCTCAACTGCGCCGTCAACCACTTCGGCATCGTGCCAAGATACCTCGACTACACGATCGAGGTTCCCGAGGCGTCAAACAACGGGCACGAGCCCCCCATCCTCCTTGCCCGTCGCGACTTCACGGCTGGTGCGACGTCGGACGTGTTCACCGCCAAGGTAGACCTTCGATTTACCGCCTTGCCGACGCGATCGTTGAAACTTTTAACCAGGTTCCTTTCGGCTTTTACTTCACTGGAGCCCCATATAACATCGTTCTTCGCAACACCTACCCAGTCCAGGGAACTGACGGCAGCAGCGAGGTGTTGATCACAGGAGGCGTCTCCACTGGTCTTAAGATCAATGTTTGATATAGGCTTGACGAGATTGCGGGATGGAGTTTATCATAGTACTGACGCACGACTTGAAGCTTTAAGTCCTAGTGTTTAATATTCTACATAGTACTAAAGATTGTGGCAACTCCCGTTTGATCTTTCCCGTACAGTGTATTTGTTAAGCTCCAGTGTCGCATAATTCACAGTAGTTGCCCATCTTTTTCTTAAGGAGGAATATCGCCATACTACAGATAGCAAACGCTTCCATTATCGCAGACATCTGATTCTGAAAGATCTTTGGCCTGTTCAAGGCTTCAAGGCTGCCGAGTTTGGTTACAACTGGCGAGTCTACGAGCTCCATTTCAGAGATAAATAGAAAGCATTCTGGTAGCCTTACAAGGTCAGAAGCATCGGCACAGCCGTTCTTGCTGACAAGAGGAAGGGTACAGTGTGGCCACTGCTGCACAGGCGCTTTCATGACAATAGAGGATTCAAGGAACATCACGAGGCTGACTCGAACACATGCCACAGACGCAAGTGTATTAGTGCAAGATGATTGTGGGCAAAAAACTTTAAACTTCCATGGGTTCAAACGAGATATTACTTGCCACCAGCCTCCTACGATTCGCAGAAAATCAACGCCGGTGGACTTGTTAGGAGGCGTTAATGTGTTCGAGTGGGAGAAGGAAGGAGAAAGGACTCTTTGGATAGAATACGCAGCTTTTAGTTTAACTCTTTCCCATAATGCTATGAAACCACAAAGTCGGTTTTAATGAATTTTGCTAATTCCAGGTACGCCACTCCGATAGACACAAGATGCAGAATCTAACAGCAGGGGTTCTTGAATGGTATCACCGGAGAACAAAGTCCGAAATGCTGGTGGCAAGTCATCGCTGCGTATCACCAACTGTGGCAGAACAGGCGTATATAAATGCTTGCTCTACGTAACCAAAACCGTGAGGTTCCGTGTGGTCAAATCCTCAGAAAGACTTCTTGGATATCAATTATCTAAAAGGGTTGAAACGTTGAATTCGGAGCTACCTTGTAGCCAAACCAGCCCTGAAGTTACTCGGGATTTTACTTCATAATGTTCATCGCGATTTGCTCCATGCATTTCCTCGAAACAGGAGAAGAGGCCACTAGTTGTGACCTAGCACATTAAAACCTTGAAACTGCCGAACGCAAGGCTTTCTGACGCTTACTTTTTCCTATGTTCAAGGAGTCGATCTTTCTGGAGGCTCGCCCACGTGGGATATCGAATATGCTCCTCTTCACTGAAAACAACAACATACTTCATTGAAGATGGGTGCACTTTATGGCCGGCCAAGCAGCTTACAGGATTTCCAAAAACTGTTAAACGGCGCGCTCTTGTTGTCAACGCCTATTTCAACAACCTTGAGCACAGTCTGGGCTGGTTACCCGTCCCATTAAAGACCCTGTTGCACTGCACAATCTCTCGGCGAGTTGTTCCCGCTGTATTGAAATTCGTGCATTTCTCTTCTAAACATAATTCATTGCAGGGCCTTGACAATGACATCACTGACATATTGTACCCTCGCCGGAGTCCAATATCCGACAGCAAGTCTGCGTAAATCGTGCCACTGCCACATAGGCAATTTCTGACCTTGGATGTGAAACTGCCGAAACCTCCGACAAACTCTGACCTGAGGGGATGTAACGAAGATATAAAGACTGGATGTTTTCGACAGCAGAACATCATCACTTTAAGTCTCTACTACACAAAGATGAAGTTTGCCATCCCAGCTGCTCTCTCTCTAGTAGGACTTGTCGCCTCTACGACTATCCCCCGTCAGTCCTGCCCTGAGGCATCGAGGTTTGGCCTTCTCGGCGTGTCACCGACCACTGTCAACCCTGGTGATGTAAGTTGTCTCTACTTGTAGGTTTTATCTGGACGCGTAGCTATAACTATCTGTACAGGAAGTTACTGTGACTGTCGATCTCAACTGCGCCGTCAACCACTTCGGCATCGTGCCAAGATACCTCGACTACACGATTGAGGTTCCTGAGGCATCAAACAACGGGCACGAGCCCCCCATCCTCCTTGCTCGCCGCGACTTCACGGCTGGTGCAACATCGGATGTTTTCACTGCCAAGGTAGCCTCTTAATTGACCGTCTTGCTGACACGATCATTGAAACTTTTCACCAGGTTCCTTTCGCCTCTTACTTCGCTGGAGCACCATATGTCATCGTTCTTCGCAACACCTACCCCGTCCAGGGAACTGACGGCAGCAGCGAGGTGTTGATCACAGGAGGCATTTCCACCGGCCTTAACATCAACGTTTGATATAGGCTTGACGAGGTTGGGGGATGAAGCCTATCGTAGTGTTTATGCAAGTTAAAGTTCTCCTATTTGATCTTCTCCATCTAGTATATTATAAGTTGAGCTCCAACGTCGTATAATTTATTGTGGTTGCCTATTTGCTTCCTTAAGGAGGAACATTGCCTGCCCACGCCACAGTTAGTAGACGCTTTTATTAGCGTCGAGCCCAAGTATTTCAATACTGATAATGGTAAGCATCATACGTACATGCTTGAAAGCCTGCACTGCCTCGACTCTGGGGCGCCCCTGCAATTACGGTCGTGGAAAAGCCCGGTGATATTAAATGATGAGCTGTTAAGTTAAAAGGCATGCCACTAGCATCAGGAGTCTAACAATGGACTGTCTGTTCTTTATGTTCTACGCTTCTGTTTTCACTTTTCCACTTCATGTGATATAAGAATGCGAGCAATTGATGTTCTATCGTTCTTGTAGGCGACACAAAGGGACACAAGAGATATCATGCGAAAAGCTTGTATCCTTTTAGCTGAGCACAATGGAACAAAAACAACAAAGAACATCGAATCTATAAAGGATCGCTAACTAGAGCACTTGAATTCTAAGTCCAGAACGAGCGGTCTTATCCATCACAGGACGAAAAAAGACCATGGGCTACACCAAATGTACCATGGGCTTCACGAAACGTTGGGAATTGCCAAAGAAAACCAAGAGACCATCGAAGACAGCAAAAAGTATAGAAGACGCGGAAGAGATCAGGAAGAAACGGTACTTCTTCGTTACTGGGCTTTCCACGACCCTATCAAAAGAATTTACACCACAGTGGGTGCCCAGACCAGAATGGGAGACGCTGACCAGCCAGGAACGCTTGCTCCTAAAGAACTACATTCCACACGACCTGCCATACAACGCCAGCCTGAGGACGATCGTTCCAGAGTTGTCCGTCGAAAGAGAACGACATTTACCGGCTGTGCAGGAGGGCGTCGCACCACCGAATCTCGCTGTTTCTGCTGGGGTCCCTACGCATTCCGCATCGAAGCACACATTCAAAGCGAGGGACATGCCCATTCAGACGGTGTCTGCACCAACAGCGAAAGCACGCGAAACCTGGCGTGAAATAAAGAAAGAAGATCGCGAGAACGAAACATGGAATTTAACGGAACAACCGACCTGGATTGCGGCAAAGGAAGGCATGGTCACTTGTCCAGTGTGCAATACGACTTTTACCAAGAAGGGTAGCTTCACGAGGCACTATAATACACACCACAACAGATCGATTAGAGTAGCGAAAGTAAAGGAAGAAGAGGCAGTTGTTTTCGAAACCACGTTGTCAGGCGAAATCAAATGTGGGCGTTGCGGGCAGACATTCCGGAGGAAGGCGGGATTCGATGGCCACTGGCGGAGACAACATGAGGTGAAATTGGAGGCGCTTGACGATGTCGTTTGTAAAGAGTTACCGACTGCACCTAGGAAGAATCGACGGGGAACCAAGAGGAAGTCCTGACATAAATGGACACTGTTTCTGAATATCGCTTTCTACAAGTACAATACCCCTCCTTAGCCTGATACTTACCAATTCCAAGTGAGGTCGTTATATTACCACTTCAGCCATTCAAGGATGTTCAACTCCCGGATCGGAACATTTGAAAGTGTTGTGGGTCGCGGTGGCGAACATTTTCGACCGTTCGATTGGCATGATTAACGACATTCATGGACATAAGGTTGATCAAGTTTCCCGTATAAGGAATTGCTACTTATTGTAGTTGTTAATATATGCGATCCCATAGGTTACAGAGGCACCGAGATTATTGCAGGGCATCGACGAAGGCCAACATTGATTATTCCAAGTCGGCGATTGCCTATGGATAGATAATATAGATAAATTCTGGTATACCAATGCATCAAATGAGATTAGATATTGAAGGTATAAATTGTGGCTAAAATAAAAACCCGACTCGGACATCGGTTGCCCGTTGCTTATAAGATCAAGGGGCTGAGGAAAACGGACGAGTAAATGATTCATAGTAGAATCCATAGTGTATACATAGGCATACTGAATTGAACAGAAGGAAATCAAGAAACAATAACTTTGGTCAGGTGCCATTGGGCAAGCATCGGGGCCGCTCGAGGTCGCCGATACGCGTTCCGACAACTTGGAGATGACGGTGTTTCCTGGTCCATAAATGATAATCAGTACACACTGGAACTACTTATTCATAAGCTTCGATGTCGGATTCTGTACTTTGAAGTCGGGTTGTGAGGTCCGATATGAGAAAACTATGCGGCACGATATTGCATCCACACGACAACATCGCGGCTCCGGTCATCATATTTATACTGTGGACTGTATCACAGGCACCCAAACTGGCATAAGTAGATGAATTTGAAGTTCAAGCCTCGTCAATCATCGGATAGGCGGCATGTATCACTTCCGCACTAGTATCGTTGGGCTTTTACTGGTCACTTGTGCTATAGCACTTCCCTCCGTCTTTGAACCGTCGGCTCCTCGGACGTCATTTGTCCTGGTTGGAGATAGTACAGCTGCGAATGGGTGCGGACCCTACACTGATTCCAAGTTTCGTCCCCTAATGCACGGATCTATATACTACCCCCATTACTGGCGGCTGGGGTAACGGCCTCTGCGGCTCTGAAATTACAGGAAACATTGCATCGGTGCCACGTGCACCAGGCATCAACATTGCTCACAATGGCGCGACAACAGGTTTTTTCGTTGCTGACGGGTACTCTAATTTCTCGGCGACTCTTGAGTGTTTGCTAGCCTCATGAGGTAACCAATTAGATTCTGAAATATATCCATTAATGCAGCCAAAGGTGAAGTTGCGGCGGGACGCAAGACAATCGTGAACGCCTTTGAATCCCGTGATCAAAGACGCGACGCCACCACGTGAAGCCAGTAATTATGTCGATGGCCACAGCTCTCTTCCGCAACTTCCACATAAGGTGCTACAATGGTCACTGCGCTTCCGAAAACTGCATGAGAACATGGCTCTATTTCTATAGGTTCGATACTTAAGTGTAGGCAGACCGTCGCATGTATATGAGAACACGGGATGTCCGAAGGTAAGTGCAATTGCATATTTGGGATTGCCAGAATGCATAGATAATCCTGGGGGTAATAATCTATAGTAACATTGTCTGTTTATGAAAAAGTATAGATTTCCGAAGCTATAAAAATATAATGTAAAGATCTTGTGTAATCGATTTTGTTCCAAGTTCAAGTTCCTTTGATTCCATTTCGATGTTGACAGCTGGCACAGCTAACGGGCTGGCTTCTCTATAGTTCGGGGGGGTCTTCTACAGCAACTCCATACGAGTCCATTTGTCCCACTGTGCGTACATTGAGAAGTCTGAATGACAGTAATAAATCAGAGGTGCCGATGCCCGAATAAGTTAGTAAAACTCACTTGAACCATATCCTACCCTTTCTACACCTCTCTCTAACAAGCTCCCACTCCCACACAGCCTCATCCTGGGGCTGCCTTTCTTTACCCTTCCCATTGACTCTCCCCTGCATTCTTCCACGTCCCACAAGGTAATCCAAGAGCACCTCCCGCCCTTCCATTGTCCCATCACCCTCCAAGATCCACTCCCCTTGCCACCCAAGCCCCAATTCCGGCTCATTGCTGGGATCTTGATGTGAATCAACGAACACCCGCGCGAGCCATTTATACCGTCGTACAACTGCGGCGCCCCCATTGACAGTCTGCACACGCGCTGGGAGGTGTACAAGTCGCATTGCAATGTCGATCTCTTCCGGCTCCATTGCCTTTCCGTGCGTTTTGCTGCGTGGCGATGGCGAGGCGGTGGAGAAACGAGGCATGCGCCGGAGCGCAAAGACAGGATTCGCAAGGCGGGGAAGGATATGAGAGTAGTAAAAAGGGGATGGAAGCGTGAGTGCATCAGGTACAGGAACTGGTGCGCCGCGTGAGGAAGTAAATGGCACGAGGATTGAACCGTTGAAGAGGAGCCAGTTGGCTGCTGGCGGGCCAGGCGGGGATGCAAAGGCGCTTGGGTTCAGCGACGCATGTCGAGTCTCACTTGAAACTTGAGTCGCGGGCTTCTCGGGTTCCGAGGAAAGAGGAACGTGCCCAAGGTTTGCTACGATGTCACCGACTGAGAGGTGTGCCCACAAGTCGGCATCAATGAGTTGCTCCTCGCAGCGGATCGTTGTTTCGGGCTGTTGTGATGGGGCGGTGCACGGCACGTAGGTGCGAAGAACAGGAGCCCGTGATGGCGACATGGCGTGAATGAAGTCATGTGGAGTAGGAGTGGAGAGAGGGGAGAGGGGGAAGCGACTACGAGATGGAGGTGGGCTGGGGCTCGAGTTAGATGTAGGGGGTGTGGGGGTCGAACTGCGCGAGAGGGATGACCGCGAGTTACTTGAGGTGGATGTGCTGCCGACGTATCGCCTTCGAGGAGGTACCAAGTCGTTTTCTGAATCTGAATGTGAATAGGCTTCTGAGGGGTATTGGTACGGAACGGAACGTTTCCATGTGGAGCTGTAACATCTAAGTGCCGGTGGTTCAGCGACTGGAGGGGGCGGCGGTCTCGAAGGAAGAGTTTTGAAGATGTTCTTGCTCAAGCGCCGTGTAGAGCCCGATAGAAGCTTCAGTTTTGGTTTGGAGAGGGGTGGGCGGGATATTGATGGCGGGGGTGGCAGCGGAGGTGCCTTATAGGAAAGAGGGGCTGGTGAGGTCAACTCGGGGATAGACGGTGAAAGCTTCTCTAGCAGCAAAACATGCTGTGGTTCTGGGGGTATCATGAGATTGTGGGATGAATGAACCAATGACTGGAGTAGGAGGACAAATCGAGAGTGAGCTTGGCTTAGAGCAGCCAATGGTTCGGGTTCGTTGACAGGTGGAAGGGTGAATAAAGAGCGCAAAGCATGAGTAGGGTAGGTATGGACTGGAACGCTCTGTGATACCGCTGGAGGCTTGTCAGACATTTGATAAGTGTATTGTAGAGATAACACTCACAAAACAAGTGCAGATGATGGAAATCGATTGTGAGAGGGCTGGCTTGACTTGAATAGGGATCTCGACACGCCTCATAACCGGGCACGAAACGGACGAGTATGAGCTGACGCAAGGCAGGGTCGGAGAACAGACCGCGATATTCACGAGAAGCGCTGAGGAGGGCATGGAGCGCAGGCCACTGGATGTAGTTGAGCAAGCCAGCGAGGACGCGTGGTTGTCGAAGGACATAGGCCACAGGAATCCTGGAGGACGCCATGGTCGACGACGACAAGCGTTGTCGAGAGCTCGGGGACTTGAGCATAGTGGAGGGACGAAACAGAAACAATCATTTGTGAGGGATTACAGACATTTTAGTGCCTCGAGATAGGTTCGTGGGCAACCCTATGGGCCATATTTTTTGGTTTGATCCAAAGTCCGATTGCGTCACCAGCGGCGATGATGGCCAGGCACAGCACATGATTTAATGATCATATCCAAAACCAGCCCTTCTTCCCCCTGTCAGCCTCTTCACAACACCTCATCCGATGTCGGCATTCCAGCAGTCCTCAACAACCTCTTCAAAGCTTATGCTGAAGATCATTGTTCTTTTCCAGGGTCAATTCACCGAAGAACGTGTTTTGGGCATGTCTAATGTCTCTAGGTGTCAATCACGGCCTTAAATTCCCTTCCGTCCTCCATCGGCCTTGCGGCTGTACTGCAAATCGAGCCCACAATGTCTTCATTAGTTCCCTACACTATAAGACACCCCCCACATTGTGAAACAGGTCTAGCTAGCTATATCAAATTTATCCGACCCTCCAGCTGACCTCGTGCGGCCCCGGAATCGTTTTCATCGGTCATTACAGCTTATCCGATGTGTGTGGGTGTGTAGGTGCTCTTTAGCGCTCGCCTTTGCATCAAGGGCCAGATCAAGGTTGTGCATTCCCCATCGATGGTCGTGACGCTAAAAACATACGATGCTGCCACTGAGACATTCCTCTGAAATCGGTTGCTCGGAATTGGTCCCGCGGTCCCGATGTGATCCTTCCGCCCGTCTCGCATGACTTGCGAGCCGTATTGGACCGCCTTTCTGTGATTATCTAAGGTCTCTGGAACGCTACTTTTCAGACTGTCTATGTACGCATCCCATTGTGCAGTGTACGCCCACCAATCAAGGCGCGATCGATAAATATGTAACTCTCCGAGACCTCTTGGCATGTTCCTGACTTGCAATGATCCAATGCCCGAGGACTCCGGGGCCACGTAAAGTTTTAAGTGCGCTATGACAGACGCCCAAGCCTACAAAAACGGAACTTGCGCCTCACCTCCGCATCTCGGACCGATCGTAGGTCAATTCGAGGTGTTTTCCATTGGCCAGAATTCCTCCGACCAATCACGCTCACTCCCAGATACGTTCCAACGGCATGTGTATACGAATCGATTGGCTCGAAGTCCTCTCACGAGTTTTCCACAATCTTTTGACTGGTAAAATGGCGCCACTTGTCACAAACTGCTAATCGAGGGATATCGATTTCCTCACTCGATATAACAACCTCTATAGGCGCAAAAATGAGTGTGATTAAAGCATGGTTCATCCACTCCACTCCAGTGAGGGATGCAACTTCAAACTTCGGACGACCCCGGCGAACTCTTCACTCTCCTTAGCCAACAAGGACAGTGCCCGTATACACTCCTCCTTCAATCAGCACCTCACTGCCATCGGTTCCCTGAGTGGAGTATGTGTTACGTAGGTGAACTCCGTACGCCCCTCCAGCGAAGTAGCTGGCGAAGGGAACCTAAATCAGACTGTTAGAAGTCTTTCCTGACGACATACTGTATATGATCGGAATACCTGAACCGTGAAGGTATCTGACGTGGCACCGGCGGTGAACTCGCGGCGCGCGAGGACGACGGGGACCTCGTATCCGTTGTTCGATGACGCTGGGACTTCTAGGGTGTAGTCGAGGTACTTGGGGACGTGGCCGAAGCTGTTGATAGCGCATTCAAGGTCGACATTCACGGTGATGCTCTGTGGCATACAGGTCAGTATTTATTATGCTTCGTCGAGACTTGTGCAACGAGAACAACATACGTCGCCAGGGCTAACTGTGGTGGGGGAAACGGTAAGGTCACCGAATCTTGACGCCTCGGGGCAGGACCGGGGGAGGCGAATGGAACTGGAGGCAGCAATGCTAGCGAAAGAGAGGAGGGCAGCAGAAAGAGTGAACTTCATCGTTGTCAAAGAATCGAACTTCGAGGAATTGTGATGTTTTCACCAAATCGCCCCAGCATTTATATCTCTTCTCTGTCCATCGGCCAGTTCACCACGAAGGGCAAAGATCGCCTTTGTGTGGAATGAATCATCAGCTGTGCGATATTTCGAGCAACACTTGTTTTATTTAGCGATTGGTGAATTTTGATGCAACGAAAGCTTACTTTTCTATTAATAACTATGCTACATGGGGTCCATTCACAGCTTTCTTCCTTTTCTGTGCGGTTTAACTTGATCCTACATACGTAATGGGACAAAATGTTTGTTAGAAAGTTAAAGATGTCGTTACTCCCCGCGTTTGACCTCACAAGCAACGGTGCTAAATGACCGCAACTCTGTGTGAACTCTGTCGAAACGCGATTGATGGTTATACAATCGCATCGCATTAGCCACATGTTGTGACCTGCTTCATACCTCTCGGCCAGCTGACCAGCGGCTTTTTTTCAATTTGCATAGTTGAGTTCTCAGAACCTACACAGGGGGACCGTTTTACCTGAAACCTCTGCGTTAAATTGAGTATCCTCTCCACAGTGAAATTTCGCATCGTGCTTTACTCCGATGAGAGAATATGCCCATGCAGAGAAGAAATAGGCTACCCGGAAGATCGAGTTCTGCATCAAGCACTCGGGGGTACACGTACTAGTTGGAGGCCTCAGAATCCAAGATATATTAGTTGTGTCCCTTACTATTGTATAACCAAGGACTGAGTCAACAGCCACCCATGATGAAAGAATAGTGTCGGCAGAACGCTTCCAAGAATAGATAAACGGGCTGCATCCAAGCAATGGCACACGGGCGCCGAAATATGAAGTGCCTAGTAGGCTGGACACTGGGCAGGGAAGGCGAAGGGCAGAGTTGACCCTAGACTTTGTTGAAGAGCGTCGGTCTCCATAATGAGACCAATGATAGACGGCTCAAGATCGAGTCACCAAGTCCAGTACAAAACACGAACCAAGTACGTGTTTAAGTTATAGTAGAAAATATACGCGGAACTGAGTGTGCATGAAACCCCAAAAAACTCCGAAGTAACACTTACCTTAATCACTTCGTATGGTCATAGCTCGATAGCATGTGCTAACCGTAGATCGCATCGACTATGGCTGAGTACTGAGTCACAAGAAACGCGTAAGTAAGCTTTTGGAGAGAGCCTGTGGCAAACTACAAAAAATTTGCAAAGAGGGCAAAACAAACGTAAATGAGGTTCATGTCTATTTTCTTCTCGGCCCCAATTCTTCTTGATAACTTTTTGTATCTTGAATTTTGGGTGATGCCATGCAATTCAAGTAACTTTTGTAGAATCTGACTTTGTACCATCTGACAACCTGGCACTCGTTTCTGCCTCTAATCAAATGCAAGGCGAATCGTAGGGATAGCGATAAAAGACAGCGAAACAAGGGCGCACGGAATCAAGACTACAAATACAGGCCTTCCGGCGTACCCTCGTTCTTCCTATACAGAACCTAAGGGGCACGAATCGTGAGTACTGCACAAAAATAAAGGTGTCCCGACAAACCTTCTCC
Organism: Tephrocybe sp. NHM501043; assembly: GCA_018855915.1. Lineage (NCBI taxonomy): Eukaryota > Fungi > Basidiomycota > Agaricomycetes > Agaricales > Lyophyllaceae > Tephrocybe > Tephrocybe sp. NHM501043. Next base: position 23,422 of record JABCKO010007935.1, read on the forward strand.
CTCGCTGTCGTGAAGTCGGCTTTAGTGACCCGCATCCGCCGTTCTCGAAGAGCAAGAAGACCGGCCTCAGTGCAGACTGCCTTGATGTCGGCGCCAGAGAGGTCGTCTTTTGTTGTGACAAACTCTTCTAGGTCTACGTCATCACTGAGGCTCATTCTTGACGTGTGTAATCTAATGAGGGGCATTATTCCCAGTAAACCAGTGAAGAAACGTCAAGGGAGACGAACCTGAAAATGTGGCGCTTCGTCTTCACGTCGGGCAAGGGGAACTCGATCTTACGATCAATTCGTCCAGGACGAATAAGAGCAGGGTCCAGAGTCTCGATCCGGTTGGTGGCCATGATGACCTTGACATCGCCGCGGGTGTCAAAACCGTCCAGCTGATTGAGCAACTCCAACATAGTTCGTTGAATTTCTCGTTCGCCACCTGATGTTGAGTCATAACTGAACCGGTATTTGTAAGCGAGGAAGAAAACGAGATGAAAAGCACGCACCGTTTAGTACCGATAGCATCGATTTCGTCAATGAATACGATACTCGGTGCATGTTCCTCTGCAACGCGGAACATCTCACGAACAAGCTTCGGGCCGTCACCAAGATACTTCTGAATGAGCTCAGAACCAACGACGCGGAGGAAGGTGGCGGATGTTTGGTTGGCGACTGCCTTGGCGAGAAGGGTCTTTCCGGTTCCGGGAACACCGTAAAGAATGACACCTTTCGGAGGCTTAATACCCATTTCTTCATAAAGTTCGGGATGTGTGAGAGGCAGTTCGACGGATTCCTATATAGAGGTGAGCGTGCAATTGAAAGGAGACAGAGTGAATTGTACCTTGATTTCTTGAATTTGGGTTTCCAGTCCACCAATGTCGGCATAGCTTTCTGTCGGCGCTTTGTCGAGTTTCATGATACTGACTAGGGGGTCGGCATCGTCCTGGAGAACACCGACAATGGACTGTGTCTTGTGGTGGAGAAGGACCTGGCAACCGGGCTCCAATAAATCTTTGTCGACGTAGGACATGATAGAGACATAGGACTCTGGTCCAGACGCGGTGCTGATAATTGCGTGGTCATCGTCGATGATTTCCTCCATGGTCCCCACAGCCATCGGGCTACCTCGCAGATCATCCACCCTTGACCTGTCCTCCTCGTTCTTCTCCTCGCGAGTAGCCTCTGGCTTCAGGCGTTCCTGGTTCTGTACAAACTCCTCCTCCAACAAGAGATAATCCTTTATGCGCTCCATCTTCAGAAGCTTAAGTCGACATCGGGTCGTTGGATACACCGCAGGGAGTTTCGATGCTGATGATGGGCCACGTCTCTTCTTCTTACCGACGTGAGTTGGTAGTGGCGGTTCCCATTTCTTTTTCTGGGGCTGGGAGTCCTTCTTGTCCTTGTTATCCTTGTTATCTGAGCCTTCAGCGGGGGGTCCTGAAGGCGTGTTTCCCTAGATACAGTCGGTGAGTATATGCGCGAGAGTACGGTCATTGAGCGTACCATGGTGGAAGATTATAGATGAGGGGTCAAGGACGCGTCAGTCGTCTCGATTGGGATGGTTTCCAACTCCGATGTGACCTCAGTCGTGACGTGACCTGCGTGGCAAGGTCGTCGACGTTGACCATGGCGATGAACTCAGCCAGAATTAACACCCCCCTCACCGGTGGCTCGCAGTTTATACAAGCAGGTATTATGGTGCAGAGATTCTCGTCGCCATTTCCTGACTGAAATTTGTAGACGACGATGACGACCTCAATGATGATGACATCCCTGGCTTCACGCATCCTGGCCTGGCCTCCCCGCTGGACAAGGGAAAGGGAAAGGCGCGTGAGCCAGAGCAGCTAGCTCAGCCTTCGAATACACCTGGTGGTCCTTCGAGCCCAGTCTTGTCGGGAAACATAGGAAGTTCTGCAAACGGAGCAGCGCGATCCGCGAGGCAGACCGTTGGGGGTGTGCAGGTCGAAACACGGTATGCAGTTATGCACAATTATGAAGTTTCTTGAACTGAATCCGAATAGGTACTCTGGGGTTGACACGCTCGATGAGCCCGTAACAACAACGATCGTGGGTTGAGCCTATGTTGCAGTGACGTTATATTAATGTATACACTCAGGCTCGCGATCTTCTCTCTATATATTCCAAGCTAGTTCAAGTACTGTACCCGCGCAAATCTAGTGGTCGGGAAGTTCTTCGGTAAGCATACTCCGTCACTCAGCCCAAGCCTTTTGCTGACACCCACTAAGCGACTGGGATCTCTGGGGACCTCTAATCTTGTGCCTGGCGCTTGGAATAATGCTTAGTATCAATGTACGCATTATCAAGACTTTTTTCGCACCACTTCTTAACGCGGCCGTTCTTAGGCGCCAGCCAAGCAGGCATTAAGCGCGTTCACAAGTGTGATTGTTATATGTTCCCTCGGATCTTTGGCCGTTACTGTTCAAGCAAAGGTAGTTTACATGATTTCTGTGGCTGGTTTCTAACTCACGAAGTCACACAGCTTTTGGGTGGCAGAGTGTAAGTTCTTGGGGCTTCCGTTCGAGGTAACAAACCCTAACACTATGACACAGTTCCTTCTTCCAGGGCCTTTGCGTTCTCGGATACTGTATAGCACCCTTGAACATTGCTGCTCTCGTCGCGTGTTTCGTCCATGTTATCTATATTAGAGCACCCATCGCTCTACTTTGCTGGGCCTGGTGTATATGGGGTAAGCAGTGCTGTCCCTGTCACGTTGAACTCGCCTGAAGAATCTTTCTCAGCGTCTGTTAACTTCTTGGACGGCACGAAAATCGAACAGCAGAGAATACTACTCGCCGTATACCCACTGCTGTAAGTGACAACGCATTTGGTCGTTATCAGTCATTTACCATAGTATCCCAGCTTATTCTATTTCATCCTGGCCTGGATGATCCTCATCCGTTAACTGCAGCTTATGTGGTATATGTATTTTATTCTAACTTTCAGTGTACCGGCGTGTATCTGAAGTTATCGTGGTTGCACAGTTTCCTCGAGTTTCTAGAATCCTTGTAACAAAAATCTTTCCTCAGGACGATGAGGTGCTTACCTGAGGATTCCATCAACTAGAGTACCACATCTGATTTGAGAGACAATGCATGGACAACTCGTTAAAAGAGACGACCTGGCGAAGCTGTGGATCCATTTACATAATGCACTCCTGTTGTCTTTTCTTGAACTCAAAAAACATGTCTCTCAGCTCGATTGTACAGACGGTCGCACCAGCCAGTTACTGGACATGATTACATATCCATCGGTAGTATGTCCATTTCCAGTTCCGATTCTTAAGCAGCGAATTTGTAGCGAATTCGAAGCCGTAAGTTAATTGTAAACACAACAAGTCATAAAATATTCACACTGAAAGCGAGCCGCGACTCTACTTCCCACTATCTAGGCGAACAACAGAGGATTCTGGTGTCGCGACTCATATCTAGAGATTAGACCTCATGTTAAGGATGAAGAACGTTCAGATCAAGTTCAGGTCATTGTCCAACCTACACATATCGTATTTATTTACATGTATTTACTTTGAGGACATTCGTGATACCTCTCATTCAACATTGTGAATATTAAGCAGTACTACATACTGGCTACCTGAACGATTCTGTTTTCCTTCTTTGTCATCCCATTGTTGTCATCGACTAAAGTTACAAGCTACACCACTTCCTAGGTGAGTGCGTGACTCCAGGGCAGTGAAAATTTTGGAGGCCTTGTAGATAAGTACTGGAAAAAGACTAAGACCTGTCCACTCAGCCCAAGCGCGGCGATGGTTCTTGGGTTTCGACGACGAAAAGGGGAAGCCCGGTGAAGGCCAATCAAGCTGTACAGGGTTCTAATTACAGCACCGGCGCACCCGGTGTAGAAACTTGGACTAATACACGACGACAGGCAAACATATCAGGCCTTCGGCTTGCACGTAGCGGCAGGCATCCTCTTTCCACAAAATTAGGTCTTTCAGCCATTCAAGCTCACTTCATTTCGTTATGTTTTGCTAATCTACTCCTCTCCCATTCAGGTGATCTGGATTCTGGAAACCTAATCTCCACCACCTATGGTTGAAGACAAGTTAAAGATGATCAACATGCGTCTGATTTCATGCAGACCAAAGATTCACTAGCGCCAACCCGGGTGCTTGAGTTTGAGCTCGTGATCTAGTTCGCGAGAAGACCCTACCGGATGACTGAGTGAGGCGTAGTCAGGGTTTTAGTGCGTACGCGGGCCCGTACACAGTACGAGAAAGGGCAGGTAATTCCATGAACGGCTCCAGTGAGTCTCACACAGTGATTAAAAGCGTTCCCTCGGGTACTTATTTCTGCAAGCAGTGGTTTTATCAGGGTTTCATTATCTTGACCACCGAGTTGCAAATCGCCGAAGTTCAGCGGGAGGGACCTTCAATGGCTTTGCTCTATCATCACAACAGGAAGTAGCGGACTGTATGATGAATATGTACTGCATCTCGATATATGGAGATCCACAAAAAAAAACCTGTATGGTAGGCCATTGCGCGCAGCCCGCGTGCAACGGAAAGTCAGCTTAGTGAGCATCCGTTGTTTCATCTAAACTCTATCATCAAGCAACCTTCTGAAGATGACCCATTGTAGAAGATCTAGCTCAGATATTCTACTTTCAGAACCATTATCACATTGGTAGATGGGGTCTTGCTACTATGGCTATGTATCTTATGAACAACTGCGACCTGTTACTTGAACAGCAACCGCCACGGTGGTAAGTGCCCCCTTCCCCTCCCCCCGCTTTTTTGGCATTTTCAATTTGTCTTGGAAGGCAGATAGTATACCCAGCGTCTCGGTGAAACTCTGTCTTTTGCAGGCTTTCGGAATGAAGCCGTAAGTAGTTAGTCTTAGTTTTCGAACCAGTGGCCACTGCATCTAGTGGCTTCCGTGTCAAAGCCGGGCTACTACGGTGAACACAACTTCACTGCCCTTTATGACTCTACCCTGCTCACCTGGCCCCCTCGGCTTTTCCCCTGTGCCCGAATATCTGGAATCACGGGTACAGGATTCACGGAAAGTTACTAAGAAACCCAAAGAGAGAGTGCCGCTCATTGAAAAGATAAAGAAAGGCTCCAGATTTTGCCATTGCTCTGTATCCCATTGTTACAATGGCCTCCATCGACACTCAGAATCTCTCTACGTCCGGGCCCTATACCACCGCCATATTCGATCTCGGGGACGTGCTCTTTACCTGGTCGCCATCAACTCCCAAATCTCCTCTTCCTGCGAAGGCTTTGCGCAATATCCTTCGTTCTTCTCATTGGTTTGAATATGAGAAAGGCAATATTGCTGAGGCCGAAGCATATTCTCGTGTTGCGCAGGAATTCCAAGTCGATCCTGCAGCTGTTAAAAATGCCTTTCAAGCAGCAAGGGACTCTTTGCAGAGCAACTCAAAAATGATCGAAGTAATTCGGGAGCTCAGGGGATCAGGGATTTCAGTCTATGCCATGTCGAACATCTCTGCGCCCGACTGGGAGGTTTTAAAAACAAAAATGAGCCCTGCAGACTGGGCACTTTTTGATCGCGTATTCACATCGTGAGTTTCCCGCTCATATCAGATGTCGATTGTTTCTAAACCTATTCTCAGTGCTTCTGCACGCGAGCGAAAGCCAAATATTGGTTTCTTTGAATACGTTGTCAAGCAAACCGGAGTCGATCCTTCCCGCATCATATTCGTCGACGACAAATTGGAGAACATCGTGACAGCTCGATCCTTTGGGATGCACGGAATTGTATTTGACGACCAATCGAGGGTTATACGGGATCTGAAGAACCTTTGCTACGATCCCATCTTGCGCGGAAAGCAATTTCTGACCTCTCACAAGAAGAATTTGATTTCTGAGACTTCAAATAAAGTCGAAATTTTTGAGGCCCGTGTTGTCAACTCTTATCCCCGGATATGATCTAACTGTTGGCTCTTTTAGAACTTTGCCCAGCTTCTGATCCTCGAAGCTACAGGCGACGAGTGAGTCTTACTTGTTCAGATCGTTTAAACTTGAACTAAATCCAAGTTCTGAAAGGTCGCTGGTCGATTACGTGAAGCATTGCGGACAGTTCAACTTTTTCCAGAAACAAAGTGTACTCACAACCGAACGTTTTCCGTGAGTTTAGGTGAACCTTTTGCAGGCAAACTGTTTTAACAAGATTTGTATCAGTAATGACCTTGATACAACATCCATCGGTCTTACAGTCTCGGCTTACATCGATACAGTCACGAAACATAAGATTATGGATGAAATGCTCAAGTGCCAGAACTCGGATGGGATCATTCAAGTTTATTTTGATCACTCCCGTCCTCGTATAGGTAAGTTTTGTGTTTTTACTGGGCTAATTGCCAGATGATTCATGCTGTATAGACCCAGTAGTTTGCGTTAACGTGCTCAACCTCTTTTACAAAAATGGAAGAGGCCATGAAATTCCTGGAACACTTGATTGGGTTGAGCAGGTTTTAACAAATCGCGCATACATTTCAGGGACATACTACTATGCTAGTGCCGATCAGTTCTTGTTTTTCCTCTCTCGCCTCCTCCAGAGCTCGACATATGTACGTCAACGCCTTGGGCCGGTTTTCAGGGAACGAGTCACGGAACGCTTTGGCCTCGAAGCTGATTCCCTTTCTCTTGCCGCCCGAATCATTGCTGCAACGGCGGTCGGCCTTGTGGATGATCGAGATGTTCAGGCCCTCCTCTCCATGCAATGTGAAGACGGTTCATGGGGTGATGGTTGGTTTTATAGATATGGATCATCTGGAATTTTGATCAAGAACGATGGTGCGAGCACTGCCTTTGCGATTCGAGGCATCAGAGAAGTTCGGGCACTGCACCTGGGAAGGATGCAGTAAGTAGTCAATCATAGCAATCATACCGAATTCCTAAATTTCTTCATGAATTTTAATTTAATATCTTGCGAGAATATGTACATGGAATTAGACATACCACTCGACATTTTGAAACTTCTATTATGTAAATAGTACCCAGCACATTTACTACATCATAAGCCGATACGACGGATGAAAGGTACTCTGTATCAGTTTGGTAAGGTAATGAATGAGTATTAAATTTGGTAGAACTGGTGATCCTCTCCAGAGTCCAATTTGCTGAAAGGATGGTCCAAATATTTTGATCCTTCATGAATTTACCATTCCTACTCGAACATCCAGGTAAAAACTTGAGTGGGTGCTATGATTATTGATGGAGAGGATATCATGAGTAGCGGGCGAGAAGGATATGATAAAAACTGGAAGATATCCATGTATGGCCAACTCGTTAGAAAGAATAATCTGCAAAGCGGTGAAAGAGCCTCCTGGCTTTCCGTTTTGGGAAATACCTTTGTCTTTTCACTTTTTTTTTTTGGCAGGTCCCAGGATGCTTGGTTGGGCCAGAGGCCCCTAACAGTTATCGTTGTTCAGTTCCATATGAAAGTGACAAAGGAAACATCTATTTGACGAGTCGCCTGGTCACTGTTCATTCTGGAAGGAAGTGAATGGGTGGCAATAAATTTCTCCAATGTTCACCCCGCTTTGGCTCTGGCCCTGGCTTCAGACAGTGGCTTTGAGTACCATTGAGCAAAGCAGTTCCCCAATACGCAGAAAGCCTTTATATATATATGGCTTATGCTGCTCCCCAACCAACCAACGCATTGAATAATGGCCTACGTTTACGCATTCCAGAAACAGCAATGGACTCCTCAGGAAATCGCAGCCTATAACCAGGGGCAGCAGCAACAACAGCAATATTGTCCTCCAGTTCCATCGAATGTTTTACGTCCCAACATGGCTACAGATCACCAGACTCTTCCTGTCTCGCCATACTCCTCGCTGACAGGAGCTCTAGAATACCCGAGTACTACGATCAGTAGCTCCAGGAAGAAGAGCACGGGTGTTCGTTTCATCCTATCTTCTTCAGCGACCCTGTCTAACCTCGGCCTATAGTCCGTTCACAAATCGCGCACAAGTACCACACCATATATTGTTCCCTCGCAGTACCACAACGACGATCCGCAACATAAAAAGCGGTCCAGGAGCAGCTCACAAACGCAAGCTCTTGCTTCCACCAGCCGAAGCGCGCGCCAATGCCCCAGCCAGGATTTTTACCAGGCCCAAAAGTTGACCGGACATGCGGTTGTGCCGCCCCCGAGTGGCCCAACCAACCACGTCATATTGCCACAAGAGGAGTACTTCGAAGAGCGAGACAAGATGTGGCGCTATGGGCCGCGCTCCCAACCCATCACATTTCAGAGCAGGAACATTCCGGAGCTCGGTGTACGCATTGGAAAGACTGCGCATTGCCAAGTGGTGGACATTGAAGGTGCCAACGACCTTGTCTTCGCTGACTCTAGCTACCGCGAGATTCAGGTGTGGGTTTTGGTGCGTTTTTGCAGATTACCGACACTCATAATGCCTGGAACTGATATGGCGTGCAGTGGCCTGGGTACAGCTCGCATCCCCTGAGGAGGAGAATCAAAACGCAGGGCGGAGGCATTGCCCGCCACATCCTCCTCACGGTCATATCGCACACGATCCTCGACTTTACGTTCGGTATCTATAACAAGAAGATCCCGGTTGAGCGAGGTCACGAGAAGTGGATGATCGGTTCCAAGGCAGATGGTAATACCATTGTTGGCGGGGAGTTATTCATCACGAGGCTGGTGCACCGGGGAGGATCGAATTGGCAGGTTGAAATATGGACGCCAGCTCGGAGGCATTGATTGCAGACAAAAAGGGGTAGCAAGGCTGGGGTGGGATATCTTATACATAACTAACTTGATCCTAAATTATAGAATGTAATGGCTTGAAATGACCGAAATGCAGATGTCTCCAAGTGTTATGATCGAGCTTGAGAGTTTTCCGCTTCTGGAGCTTCGATTGCAACCTCAGATGATATTCGGGAGATTTCTGAGAAGGCGACCTTGAGAAGGTCGAGGTCAGCGTCGAGGCTTTCTGCACGCGTCTTCATCTGTAAGCGTGTGTAAATATCATGGGTACGGGAGGCTGCAGGATGCGTACAGCAGCAATGGTATCGCTTGCAGCAATAAGTTCGTGATGATGATTATACACCAAGGATTGCCTTTCGCTGTCCAATTCTCGGATTTCTGGACGTAACACTGAGTACATCATCGAGTGTCTGACAGATTCAAGTACCGGTGAGAAGTTCATTCTCCCTCTTCAGTAGACCAGGTAGTGATGAAGTAGTTATCAATTGCTCATAATACGTCTTGGCATCAAATGCATTCGAATCTACAAATTCAACTGAGATACATCTCAAGCTGATTTGATTCTATTGACGCACCCAAATTCATCGGGTCAACTGCAGCTTTTCCAGGTAGTGGAACTGGAGGTCCGACTCCGAGACCGTAGTGTTTCCTTAGCAAATCCCTTGCCCTGGATTTCTGAGGGGGTGGTGTTGATGGAGCAGACCGTCGTGCAGAATGAAGAGCAGACGTGTGCTCTGTGGGCAGATTCACATGAGGGGTCGTAGGAGTTGAGAGCGCTGGAGACACTGAAGGGTTGAGAGACGACGACAGTGCACGAGGAGTGCCAGAATCGCGGCGACCAGGTGTGGAGGTCATGGTGGGGAAGGAGGAGTGCTTACATCAGCTCCTCCACGATGCACGTGTGGAGGAACGCGTTCCGTCACGGTGTGGTGATTCCAAACTGTCACGGTACACGTTCTGCACTTTCACCAGCTATGGACGACACTGGCCTCTACGACGACGAGGTTATTCCAGACAGCGATGAGGAGGGAAACGGTCTTTTGCTTGAAATATCAAGGGGAAATGGTGCGTGCTGGAAGCCTATCCGTGATGTTGGCTTAACCGTCAAAAGTTATACCAATGCCCCAGGACAGAATACCCTCCACAAGCACTCAGGATACCATTCAAACTGCACCTCAAACTCTCATAGAGAGGCCGGCCTCAAATGTTGGTAATGGATCAGTGTACTGCAGCTCACGTCCTGAACCATGTTCTCCCAGTCCTTCTCCGATATCCAGGCAGCTACGGATTTCAGCATGCCGAATATTGCAGAGCGTGCAAAGATGCGTTCACGAATTACGAAATCCCAGGTGCAGCAGGCCATCGTTCCAACGAGCGACATCATCGAGTTAAGCTCTGATGACGATGATGACTTTGAAATTGTTCCTGCGTCCAGGCGGCGTAAATCTGCGGACAAGGCTAAAGGAAAATTAACAAAGAAGAGAAAATCTAACTTTGGACCCGTTCACGCCGAGCCCGATCCAAAGCCCCGACCGCGTCCCAGACCGCTCAAGAAATCCCTCCTTGGAAAGAGCTCTGACCCCATGTCCCCATTCGCTGCTATAACCCAAGACATCTACCCTCCCACATCCTCCATTTCCAATAGTAACTATCCTATACCCTTCAAACTCTTACCTTCACAACTCCCGCCATCGGACCCTCCAAGTTCCACCGCAACTACCCACGGAGTTCCCCCTATCGAAACCCTTCACATGCCTTCCTCCCCGGCCTCATTATCGTCCAGTGGCAAAAAGAAGCGAAAGCGCAGCTCGTCCCATGTGGATGAGCTTGATTCTGATCCCGACCCACTGGCGGGCGGCGCGATGGACGTCGACACGCTGCTTATGCCTCCTCCACCGCATCCCGGTCCACCATCGACATTCTTTGTGGGATCTTCCTCCCCGATGCCTGATGACCGGCCCCCGGCCATGTCATCCACAATAACGAAGACTCCTGCTGTCAAAAAGCCTCGAAAGAAGAAAAATGCTGATGGTCCGGATGGAGACGATGGTGCCTGGGGAACGAGTAAGCCGACTACGAAGCAGAGATCTAAGAAGACGCCCGTTCAGAAGTTGGAGGTTGTGATTGAGCAACCGGCGAAGTCTCTGATCAAGGAGAAGGGGAAAGAGAGAGAGGTCTTCAAGAGCAGGGAATTCATTGACGATGATGACGACAACGACCCTTTGAACCAGGTCACACCTTGCATCACAAGCTCTGTGTCAAAGACGCCCGAATCGTTGACCTCATCGACCTTCGTTCATGAGCCCGATATGGATGAGCCGGCGGTAGCTGGACCGAGTCGGGAACGGAAGTCTATCGATTGGGAGGATGACGAGTTGGATGCTATTGGCAGGAAGGACGTCCCTGCTAGATCTAGGAAGCTTAAGACCACGAAGGGTAAAAGGCAGATGGTGATCAATTCTGACGAGGACGACTCAGCCGACATCACCGAGCTTCCAAGCCCCAAAGCAACCGGAAAGGCAAAAGGGAACGTTAAAGCTGCTAAAGCAAGAGCGACACCTGCACCCGTCGAATCTGATGACGTCGAAAGCTCGAATCAATCGGTGGACAAGGAGAAGGAACCTCAAAGTAGCGCTTCTTACAAAGTACGTTACCTTTGCCAAAAGGTTTTTCTAAAACACTAATCTATTGACAGGAAAACGCCAAACCTCCGCCGGCACCAAGCATCCCTCAGACCCCCAAACCTGCAACCGGGCCTGGGGAGTCTCTCTTCCCCAGCCTTTCCTCCCTATACACGATCGCCCCCAAGACTAAGTCTACCCCAATGTCGGACCTCATCCGACGCGTCAATTCTAAACCGGGCTCCCCCTTCGTTTCACCGGCACCGCGGAGCGGTGGCGCACGTCCGGCAACACCGGGAACCGCGTACTCACCCTATGTGAAGGCGTCCCGGAGCGCACTATCTCGTATCGCGCCGCTTCACCCGAACCGAAGGACGCCGCCCCCGCCACTCCCACCTCCTCCGCCAAAGAAGAAGACGAAGAAGGAGCTAGAGCGCGAGGAGCAGTGGGAGGAAGAGTTGGTGGAGAGCGTAGGTGGTATCACCGAGTGGGCGTGCATGTCGGATGCGGAAAGGAAGGAAATGAGGAAGGCCAAGCGGGAGAGGGAAATGTATGGTTGGGAGGACTAACCGTTTTTATGGACATTGGATGCTGTAACTTGTGCTGTAAACCCGCTGTGTATGTATGTTCCTGTGTTGAGTTTGATTATAGATTGCCACCATTATCTTATGATGGTTGTATTTGTGGAATATGTGGCCCCGGGTTAGAAGTGATTTGGAGAAACCTTTAGGCCCCTACATCGTGCCCCTCATGTTCAATGCTTGTCGATTCCAAAGACCATACTAGTTTTGATATAAAACGCCGCCGCCTAAGGCGCCTCGAGCAGGCCCCAGGGTTCCTAGAAAAGTTGACAGATGTGCCTCTAGATGTGTTATTTGAGGTACGTAGGTATCCTAGTATTGCCTAGTTTGCTTAATTTCGACATATACTACCGAAGATCTTCGGATACCTTCATCCTCTAGATCTGCTTCATCTGGCCCGCACAACCAAATCTTTGCGCTCTATCCTCATGAAGCGGTCTTCTAGATACGTTTGGAGTTCTGCCATATGCAATGTCCCTGGCCTCCCACCCTGCCCAACCGATTTGACCGAGCCTCAATACACAAACCTTGCATTCAACCATCACTGTAACGTTAGTCGCCGCTCTCGGAAGACGAGTTATATGTATTATAACATCATTCGGCTCCTTAGTTCTGCTCCACGCCAGGTGTTCAAGATATCTTCTGGAAATGTCGTGTTCGATGTTGCAAGAACTGTATCGAGGCAAAGTGCGTGATGGTAGTAGGATATGTTCACTCGAGGCCGAGCTTTAATATCCGAATCGCGTCCAGCTTCGTCTCCGACTACGATCTAAGGAAATTACTTCCTACTTCACCTATGAGCGGCAGGATCAAAGCCATATTTCCCTACATCGTGTATCCAAGTGAGCAGTCACCTTGCTTGGCAGTCACCCTACCGGATATGACGATACCTGTTTTGAATTTCGGCCAGAACCCCGACCTTATAAACCAGGAAGGATTTTATTTTACCTTCCGGTCGCAGAAGAGTACATGCGTGAGCTCGGGGAGCTGAATGACATGAGCGTGAGGCAGTGGAGCATCAGGAAGACAGAAGAACAAGATCGACGTCTGACGGTGACTTTATTCTTCTATGCATTGACAGTGAATACTGATAAGTTGGTAATGTGGCTGCATTTACAGCACGCGGCACTGTGTGAGAACTGGAGCAATCATTGGGTGCACGAACGGTCGAGCGAGGTTAACTTAATGATCATTGTATTTTTGGGAGTGGTGTTGATTCTGATGAACCGCGAATATATCTTCTGATGATTGTCGTGGATGGACCGTGTGGTCGCGAGTATGGGGAGGGCATCGAGACAGTCGGGCTGAGGCAGACCTCGGGGCACAGGGCTTAAGTCGGTCGTCGATCGGGATCACACGTCTCGATTGATTGAACGGAAGTTTATCTTGCTAGCAGATTTGGGCCTTGCAGGGTCTTCTTCGTTCAGGGACATTTGAACATCCCGAACATCCGTATTCCGTGATAACGAGGGCGTTGCTTTCTCAGTGGTCCTCGGGCTTAAGCAGCCACCATTCTGTGTTCTTGCCCCATTCACTCGGTCACATGTTGATATCTATTTCTTGAGTACTTGAATAGACGTTGCAACCCCATGTTCCGTACACACGTCCCCAATGGCTTCGCTTCTCCGCCAGAAGTACCCCAGTGCCCCCGGCTTGCCCTACCCATCCAAACTCGAGCAGTACGCAGAGGATCGCGTCGCGGGAGTCCATTCGATTAGATCGTGCCAGACGCGAGGCCCTAGGCAAGATCGCGTCGATGAAAACATATTTAATAGCATACCTTTGGATGCTGTGCTCGAGGTATGCATGCATGTGGTGCCGCTACAAACTGCAACTCATCGCCGACTCGTTAGATATTCTCTCATCTTCACCCTCTGGACCTCCTGCACCTGGCGCGTAGTTCGCGTAGCCTCAGGGCTATCCTCATGTCCCGATCATCCATAGGCGTCTGGAGACAATCTTTATCCACCGTCGGGGGTCTACCATTTTGCCCTTCGGACCTGACAGAGCCGCAATATGCCAGCCTCGCGTTCGACGACCACTGCCATGCAAGTATATGGATCATGACATCATGGCGCAATCTAATTAAGCACTTCTATAACAGTTCTGTTTGGCTCAGAAAGTGCACCAGGTTTTCTGGGCGGTCCGTGTAAGATGTTGCACCAAATGCCTTGAAAAGCAGTGAGGAACAAGTCCTTGTCCCTTCACATCCATCTCACTCCTTCATAACACAAGATTTATTCCCGAGTTCATTTTCGAGCAATACATCCCGAAAGGTCATTGTTTGCATCTCTATCGACTTGATGGAGTATTTCCGTATATTTTCAATCCAAGAAGTGAGTTTATGACTATCCTGATGTTTCATACCCTAACAGGATGCAGGAAACAACCGGCGAGCCCCTGGTCGCATTCTATATTATCTACCAGCTATCGAGAGCTACTTTCAAGAGCTCACAAATATCTCTTACTGTGAAACCGCGGTAATGCGCTGGATCACCCAAAAGTCAGTAGAGCAAGATGCGAGGATCAAGGTCAGCCATTGCAAATCTGTCACGAATAACGGCTCAATTTCCTTACAGCATGCACGATTGTGCGAGACGTGGAGTCCCCATTGGGTCTACTACCGCCAGTCCTCGGACTATAACATGATATTCATTACCTTTCTTAGCTTGTTCCTTGCATTCATATGGAAGGAGGAACTTGCAGAAATGTTTGCCCCATCGACGCCAGTCCACCTATCATGACTCTGTACATACAACCACAATGTCTACCTCACGCATCCCATCATTCTTGAAATCAATTCAATTGCTAACCGAACGAGGGGCCGCGGAGTTTGATTACCCTGTGGCAGTGCCAATATTTCACCGCAAGCTCGGAACCAAACAGGCCACGACTATCATTCAGTTTCTCGCGTAAATAGGGTTCACATTCAACAATTCTAATGAATCCTCCCCAGTTCCTCAGCGCTTTCGAGAGCTTCAAGGATCAGGCAAAGGATGCTATATACGCGCTAACGTCTTGCCTGTGCCAACAATCTGCCAAGGTCAAGATCAATGGACGCACATGTCAGCTCACTCCGTCCCATGTGTCTCTACCACAACTAACGATCCTATAGTCCAGATTATCAAGGTCCTCGGAGAGGGTGGATTTTCTTTTGTGTATTTGGCACAAGATGAACACAGTGGAGTGAGTTCACAACTCATGTAAGCCATAAATGCACTTACAAACTGCGGTCTGCCCAGCGTCAATTTGCATTGAAGAAAATACGCTGTCCAACTGGTTCTGAAGGGGTGAAAGTGGCTATGCGTGAGGTCGAAGCCTATAGGCGCTTCAAGTATGTCTTAGTGGACCTTGACCTCCCCTACAAGCACTCAATGATGTTACAGACATCCGAATATTATTCGAATACTGGTACACTATCCATGGCACCCTTTTACCTCACGGCTGATTCTTCAGCCAGGACTCTGCCGTAGTACAAGACCCTGACGGTGATGGAAAGATTGTATATCTTTTCTTACCACTTTACAAGGTCAGCCGAAATGAAGCTAAGTCTCCACATTAGTTGACATCAAGGACCCAGCGCGGTAACCTCCAAGACGCGATTAACGCGAATGTCGTAAACCGCAAACATTTTTCAGAGCAAGAAATGCTCCGCCTGTTCAAGGGCACCTGCCTCGCAGTTCGTGCGATGCATGACTTCCATGCGCGTGCAGGCGCATCAGAGCCCTCACAACCGAACGGCGCATCACGCCATCCGCAGCCAGTCCCGCACGGCCGACATTCAGATGACGACGAGCGCTTCCCCCAGCCAGAAGGCGACGGTGACGGTGGATTTTCGTATGACTCTGGTGTTAACGTTCCACTTGTTACCAAGCATCAAGTGGAAGAGGAAGGCGACGTCGTCTTTGACGGAGATGAAGAGCTGGCTCATTCACAGCAAGGAGGCGGTGGCAATGGGGATTTGGTTCCATATGCACATCGAGACCTTAAGCCAGGGTACGTTTCTTGAGTCGTGAAAGTTGCTCACAGATGCTAACGGAACTATATTACAGGAATGTCATGATAGCGGATGACGGAATTACACCCATTCTAATGGACTTTGGGAGCACATGTAAAGCGAGGATTCCGATTGAAAATCGCAACCAGGCTTTGCTGCAGCAGGTGCATTATTTTATAATGTCTGTGCCTTCCAAATTTGACCTAGGCTCCAACAGGACATTGCAGCGGAACAAAGCACAATGGCGTACCGTGCCCCAGAGCTGTTCGATGTGAAGACAGGGTCCACTCTTGACGAAAAAGTCGACATTTGGGTATGAGTCTCATCACGTTTTATGCCCATGCGTCCTCACTATTTCGCAGTCTCTCGGATGCACACTATTTGCACTTGCCTATTCACATTCACCTTTTGAGAATACCCAGACAACGGAACAAGGTGGCTCGATAGCCATGGCCGTGTTGAATGCGCAGTACAAACATCCCAGTTCGGCGTATTCGCAAGGTCTGAAGGGTCTCATTGACAGTATGTTGAAGATAAACCCCGCGGAACGCCCAGATATCCACAAGGTATGTCGTACATCTGTCAGAACCCGCGGCTGTTTGTCTGAAATACTTCTCAGGTTATCCAAATGACAGATCAAGTGTTGCAGACTCTTGCTTGATTGTTCCATCACGTCGAACACTGGCATTTTCTCCGTGATTCCGAGGGGTCGCCATGTATATCTATGAATAATAATAAAATGGACTAATGCTTGTGTAAAACAACCAGTCTGAAACTACGAAGCCGCCTTGAAACTCCGTTTTGATTTCAGTTTTAGTGTCTCTTTCTCACCTCCTTTTGTTGCTTTCGCTCGTGCAGCCTTCGCTCTATCAGACGCCGATCGTGCAATAGCAGCAATATCCTTGCTCTCTTTTCGCGGCACATCAGGTGAATCGGCGGCAGCAGGGGTAGGAGGAGAGGCCAGTTCCGTCACCTTTTGCTTCTTTTTGGGAGGTTCGGTCGTTGGCGTTGTGACTATAGTCGCAGTTTCTGTTTGCGGCGGCGCACCATTCACAGCCGCTTCTTTCTTTGCTCTTGCCTTCGCTTTCTGCTTGAGGCGCCGTTCTTTGCGAAGTAACGCGTGTGCTGCCTGTCATCATGTCGTACGGTAGGTAAGAAAAGGGAAAGAGGGACAAGGGCGATACTGCGTACCCGTTTCTGTGCGCGCTTAGAATTTTCGGACGGGGCAGCCGTTGCAGGCTTTCCGCCTTTTTTCTCTGCCTGTTCTGCAAGGATGTCCCATGCATTACTTTTTGGATTTGCACTAGATGCGAGAGCTGTGAATTGTTTGACGCGTCGTTCGTGTGCCTATTATCATCAACAAAACATGTAAGTCCAGCCTCTCCAAGTAGAAAGGGGAAGCGTACATGCATTGGATGTCCTGTGAAGTTCAACCATCTTTGCTCCCTTGAGGAGTTTTCCTGGACAAACAATACATCCCTTCACGGTCGGTTCGAGGGAGATGAGATAGACTGGGTCGCGGAGGGCCTCTTTTACGGTGATCACAGGTTGCTCTAGTTCCTCCTCGCTCTCTTCATCGCCCATGTCAAGATCGTCGTCTTCATCGTCTTCAAGCGCGCCGTCGTCCGCAAACCCTTCGTCCTCGTCGCCATCAGAGTCATCAGACTCTGAGGCAGATTCTTCAGAATCTGTGTCGTGCATCCCGAGAACCTCCTTCATATCCTCGTCGAGGCCAAGCTCCTCTTCCTCCTCTTTTTTTCTGCGCCTTTTTTCGACTCGTTTGAACATGGTTGTAGGAGCGAACAAAAAGTTGATCGGACAGGCCGGCCCGGCAAGGAACAAATTTTGGTAAAGGTCAAACTTGTACAAGCCTTCTGAAGCTCTGCTGATAGCCACTTGTGGTCGCTGTCCCCTCTTTTGAACGCAGTGGCCACCTTTTTCCACAATGCACAGTCGAGCTGCGTTCGCTCGCACCCCTCACCGTCATTCTCAAGCTCTTTTTGGCGCTTGTCGCCGTGCTCATAATGCTCCTCGTCAACCTCCATTCTCTCACACCCGACCCATGAGGGTTGCTAAAGAGGATTACGACAAAGCAAAACGAACTACTCTCAAGGTTATAGAGCGCGCAGCGAAGCAGCCTCCAAATTGGAATGATACCTATACTCTTCGCGGGAAAGAAACGCGTTTAGCGTCACTGATCAAGAGCTCGCCAGCTGGACGTATGTCTCGTGAACATGAGTCATTTGAAAGCAACACCGACGCGGAGTATTACGCTCGTGAGGTGGAAGAGAATGAGGCCGAGGGTACTAGTGCCAGTCATCCTCCCGGAACCTTTGTTGAAACCAGGCGGTAAGCAAAACCACTATTAACATCCCTGTATTTGTGTGACACTACGTCCAGGTCTCTCATCGTGTCTTATGGAGTTGTCCTCGGCGAACATTTTGTCAATAAAAAAAGAAGGATGACCACTCTCATGAGCAATGGGGAAGTCTGGTTTCCCGGACGACAGGACATCCTCTATACAGTGCCGAATTTTGTTCCCACTGACCTCATCGAGAGATGTGGAGACGGAAGGAGCCCATTGAACGCTACAGAAATGAACGCGAGAATCGAAGTGCTTCGACGCCTTTCAGACCTTCAGCATACTTCGGAGGTCATGTATAACATCGCGACTCAGAGAAGTGACGTTGCCTACGACCAGGTCAAATCTGCCGATCCAAATGCCTGGTCCACGACAACTATATCGGAAATTGCGGATCTCGTCATAAAAAAGGACGACAAAAAGCTTCTTTTCGGTCTGCACCAGTACATCATGGCCAATCCTTTGTATTTCCTGGCCCACCACAACTACCAAGAAACAGGAATGATCTTTGTTCGTCCCCAATCTCACGTCGACGACATTACGACAGTAATGGGGTGGACGCGACGTCGTGACAGTCCCATTGTGTCATTCGTTGCCAGGGCTCAAAAACTTATGCCTATTTATGCGAAACTCCAAGATTTAACTTCGGCAGAGCATCCTTCCTACGAACGTGCCACGCATAGTTGGACAGATACTGACCAAACCATACTCCGAGTCCTGGGACGCTCACTTCGACAAATCAGGACGATTCAAACCGATCCATACTCCTTGGCCGTCAGCTATATCATGAGACAATTATACCCTGGACGACATCAAGTTGATGAAGACATCGTTCACAGGACCATTGTAGACTTGGGTGCGTTAACCCCTTGGCAAGACCTCGCCTCCCTCGATCCCATGTTACATGTTGATCCGGCTCCGGAACCAAATCCCCACTCTGAACGACAGGAAGCTATTGCGGCGAGGTCCTTTCAATCTATGGCAACCTCAGGAACCGACACTCCTTTAGGTCCTGAAGATTTTTATCGCACGGATCCGTTGGATTCAATCCGTCACGACTTTGGCGATTTGTCAGTCTTCGTCATTGACGATCCAACTGCTCAGGAATTGGACGATGGTGTTTCTATAGAAAGGATCCCTTCTGAACCAGGAACCTACTGGGTGCACACTCATGTTGCTGACCCTGCTTCCCTCATCCCTCCCGGCCATATACTGGCAAAAGAAGCTTCTCGACGCACCACATCGATCTATTTCAGATATCGCACATGGCCACTACTACCTAAATCCATAATGGACCATCCCCAACACGGTCTATCTCTTTCTATGGGCCGCAACCTTAACGGGTCGCCCATAAAGGTATTGACTTTTAGCTCGAAGGTCAATAGTACAGGTGACCTGTTAGACCATAAAGTTAGAGCTGGCCTCATTCGCAACGTCAAAGTCATCACCTACGACGAAGCCGATGCAGCTTTAGGAGAAACTTCAGACCGAAAGATGTACCCCTTTGGACGCAAACTTCCACCCAAAGACATACACCACACTTTGCCGGAAACCTGTGTCAAAGATCTTCAGGATCTCAAAAAGGTCGCAGATTATATGATAGGCAACCGATATAGAGCGGGAATCATCCATGCCAATAAAGATACCGCGGACCTCATATCCATCATCCCTCCTCCGCCCGAGATTTTTGGCTCGGTATCCGAGCCATTGACTTTCCGAGGATTCCCAACATTTGAATATTGTGTCACGCCAGCAGCCTATGTGGAGGTTGGATCTCATTCCCTCGTCGCGGAGGCGATGAAGCTAGCGTGTCGCGTCGCATCCCTATTCTGTACTCAAAACAATATTCCGACCGTAAGACGCGTGTCTGATCCTCGATCGATTCGTTTTTTTGGTGACGTGAAGGATGTTTTGAACAAGCGAGCGCCGAACTGCGTCGTGAGCCACTACGATGTCATTAACAACATTGAGGCGCCTCCGACCACGGGATATTCGATGGAACCAAAGGCTCACTACGGCCTGGGTGTTCCCGGAAGCGAGGGATACGCGCGTGTCACTTCTCCTCTACGGCGGTACCTAGATCTGGTGGCGCATTGGCAAATTCACCATGCTTTACTCGGCTCCAAGGCGCCTACTCCATCTCCTCCGTTTAGTGCCGAGGAAGTCTGGAACATCTCCAAAGTTGCCAATCAGATGGAAACGGTGGTTAGAATCCTTGAACGGAATCATCGTCGATTCTGGCAGGTCATATATCTCAAACGATGGGCCCACGAACAGAAGGATGCGTCTCATTCTATACTGAACAACATCAGGGCGTATACTATAAACGCCACTCAGTGCGACCCTCGCACCGGATCCTTTCAAGTCACGGCTGAGTGCCCTGACTTGGGCTTGGAAACATTCATCAGGAATGTGCCCAAAAATATGCCTGCGGGCACTGAAATCAGGGTAAGGGCGCAGCAATTTGTCTTGGGGACACGGCCACAGGTCATATCTACTCTCAATAATCCGGAAAATTATGAAATGTACAATGGATAATACGCTATGTACCTATGTTTCTACAGCTACTTACTGTACGTAATGCCACGATAATAACTTGTACACGCAAGTAACCCTTACTGATATCGATAAATGATTTGCTTTGAGATGCAATGGGCATGGCTGGAAGGCTAATGCTTCTCAACAACTTTCCAAACAAGACGGGCGAAAAGTTGGACGTTCTTCGATACGAGTACCCTTCGTCTATAAGCAGGATAAATGTGTTTAATTAACCAACTAACTAAATATGTGGCTATACTATTTGCACCCCACGGGAACGTCAAAGCTGTCCGTAAAGTCCTTATCGGCATTGGCACCCAGGCCACGGCTAGCAAACGCTTTCCAAAGAGTACACTTATTCTCGCCCATGTATCGATATTTATCGGCAGTGATCCACGCATTTCGGGCGATAACCACTGTAAACTCGTTGTCAGATATGTGAACATGCAGGTCAGAAGTTCAAGGTACTAACATGTAGGGTTGCAGGCCTGGATCGACAATGCATCGATGAACAGATGCATGAAAACAGCGTTACCTGCCGGAATGTCGGGGTCGGTCAAAGCCTTCTTAGAAAACCCGTATTTTTTCACGAGAGCAGCGTGGACATTATGGAGAATGTTGGCCCAGACTTCGCCAATTTCTGACAGTAAAGACTCAATTGTCAATCATAACTATTCATAAGTAGAATCAGCAACATACTGTGGACTTCTCCCAACTTCCCTATACTTGCGTACGTCAAGGGGTTCGTTTTGCTGAAGATAAATCAAGAAATCAATTGGGGGCTCAAAGGCAAATCATAAAACGCACGAGCTCGTTGAGTAGGGATGCGTACGAATCCCGGCCGGATTGTTGGTCACGTATTGCCCCAGTACAAAATCTTGAATCTGAGCCGAACTTTGGACGAGCCAGCTTATCAACATATTCAGCGACGCAAGATCAAGAAAAGTTGAAAAATCGACGCATACTTAGCCATCGCATCCGACCAGCCCTCCCCCATCCCCCCAGCCTCCAAGGTCTGAAGACACCGTCCCGAACCGCCGCCAGTCAGGCGGTTGGTAACTCCATGGGTCATCTCATGCACGACGATATCATTCTCCATCGCACCGTCCCGTCTAGGCTGTTTCAAAAAGAGAATGTCAGCAACCTGGTGGTGATTGACCTTTATAAAAAAGAACAATACACACAGAGGTCATATCCCAAATGTACATGCGACATTGTCCTGGTTGGCCACTATCATAGCCACACGTGAGAATGTTTTAACGGGGGAATTCTGAAAGAAAGACATACTCAGGAGGAGTGGCGAAATTGGCGTTGTTGGTACCCGAAAAATCTTGAACGGACAATGAAACAAAATCTCTGTTCTTCCCACCGTTTTCGAAGTTGTCAAATTGGAAGTTGAAGGCATCCTCCGTAAATCCATAACGATAAGTGATGTCGTGAACACTATTGGCGGCATAGAAGGCATTTATTGTCGCTGCTTTCTTGTTCGCATCATCAGTGGGATCCTTGGAATCATCGTACTTCACGTCGAACACGTGCCCAGACTCTGTCTCGCGAGTGGTCCGTCGGAGAACCCCAGTGTATGCGTATACATTATTGCCTCTGCAGCATGTTGTCAGAAGAACGCAGAATAAAAGAAGAGTAAACCCACCCTGTCGATGTCGTGTTGAAGCTGTACAGGCCGAACACGACGTTGAGATGGTGCCACCCACCCTGAGAAGCGACAGGATCACAAGGATTGTCCACTACCTGTTGACCGTCTAAGAAAGTCTCTTTGTTGATAGGAACGACAGTATACTGATACGAAAAATTGTTAGGCAACAAGAATATCTTGTAATGTTGTGGTGGAACTTACCGAATCATATGCAACGAAGTCGGTCAAAGAGCGAAACTGTCCATCATGAGCGTCAACAAAAGCCTCATACCAAGTGCCTAGGTCTTCGTTTTGTATTTGAACCACGTGCGTGAGCACGGCAGTCCCATCTGGTTGTGCAAAGTACTCTAGCGTTGGCGGATGACCATTATATTTGCCATCAAGAACCTTCTCGGCTATAGGGATGATGTCTTTAACTGACAGGGTCGGCTTTGAATCTGCTATCTTGCCTGTTGCTCCACTTAGCTTTTCATGATTGTGCTAAGAAAGAGAGAGATAACCTACTCGGGGTGACAAAGGACGAGCCAATCGCGACGACTTCCCCGTTGTTCCATACAATATTGCCTGCAACATTGCCGTAAGGGATGCCATTCTACACAGAGTCAATACAAAGCCACAGAAGGTGCGAACAGGCAAGAAACTCACGTAAGACTGTTGGATGTAGGCAAAGGTAAGAGGCCCTCGCTCAAAACCCGAGCGATAAAGGATTTCGTCAGGGCCAACGTTGAAATAAGGCTGGGCGAGCGACAGAGCATATTCCTTGATGTTGGAAGGCCCCAATTTGTCATGGAGTCCAGCGGGAATAGGAGGCTGTACACCTTGAGCTTCAAAGGTCTGATTGAAGGCGAGTATGATTAGCGAGGCTTTATATATGTGGAGAAGCCTTACCTTGAAGGAGGACCCAGGGTAAAAGGTCTTGAGCTCCGTCGCGCGAGTGAGGTGGCGAAGACGATGTGTGGCGTGGTTAGAGCGAAGAGGACCAGGCGCAGCCAGCGCGCCGAGAGAAATATAGATAGCAACAAGAAGAAACTTGAATGAAAGCATTTTCAAAAGCGATTTAGCACAGCTAATGGACAACTAGATGGGGGTCGAAAGCAGAAAAGCAGATGAAGGTCTAATTTACCGGCCTCCAGTTTATAAGGAGTTGTGCGAGTGGCTGACATCGCCCAGCCACATCCCGCTTAAGGTTCAGCCAGATCTAAGGTTTGGACGCGATACAGCAGACTTTAAGTGCAGAGATAGGTGGAGCACTCTACGGGTAAGCTTCCTGCTGAATTCATAATGCGTGCCCAACAGGGCCAAGTCCCTTGTCTTGATTCCCATGAATTTTTCACGCGTCAATTGTTAACCGTAAAGGTCGTATGGGACTATCCGAGAGGCATCCAGGCAGATCCAGGCATGGATTCGGATGGCAGGTCGCGGTTGTCGCGTGAGGAATTGATGATGCGCGTGACGAATTAGAGTGGTTCGATTTTCGTCAAGCACTTTATTTATAAAAATAAGCGAACGCTCCTTCATCCTTCCCGTCACCATGTCGTTCAACGGCACCCTCGACGCCTGGTCTGCCTATATCGCAGATGCTCAGGCCTACCTCCCCCAGTCAAATTCCCGTCTAGCCGTTCTTTTCGTCGTTAATGTCCCCATAATTGCTATCGTCCTCAACGTTCTCTGGCAGCTGGCATGTTGTTGCTCTTTTTCATAGTTCAAGCTCTTACTTTCCACGCCCAGCTTGCTCCTCGCAGAGCCACAGACCCTCCTGTAATCTTCCATTGGCTTCCCTATGTCGGTTCAGCCATTCAGTACGGAAATGACCCCATGAACTTTTTCTTTGCTTGTCGTGAAAAAGTAAGTTCGAGCTCTTGAGTAGTCACCAGCTTAACCGACGAAAATGGCAGTATGGCGACGTGTTCACCTTCGTTTTGCTTGGCCGCAAGGTCACGGTTGCCCTTGGCCCGAAAGGGAACAATTTTATCCTCGGTGGTAAATCCACTGTTCTGAATGCGGAAGACGCATATACAGTAAGTTAATGCTTGAAGCTATTCATTTGAATGCTAGTGACATCAGCCATAGCACTTGACCACTCCTATCTTCGGCAAAGACGTGGTCTATGATGTTCCCAATGAAGTTTTCATGGAGCAGAAACGTTTCGTCAAGGTTGGCTTGACGTCAGACAACTTTCGTACTTACGTGGGCATGGTTGAGGAAGAGGTTGAAGAGTTCATCTCCCATGATCCGGCATTCTCCGTCTTCCAGGCAAACAACAACGAGTGGAGTGACTTTGATGTGTGCAAAGTACTCCAGGAGATCACTATCTTGACCGCTTCGAGGACCTTGCAAGGAAAGGAGGTCCGCGAGGGCTTGAACAAGTCTTTCGCCGGGCTCTACAATGACCTTGATGGAGGCTTCACTCCCCTCAACTGGATGTTCCCGAACCTTCCTCTCCCCAGTTACCGCAGGCGCGATCTTGCCCACGTCAAAATGAGCGAGTTCTACGTTGATATTATCAAGAAGCGTCGGGAAAGTGGCAACGTATGTTTAACTCAATTACGCATCTTGCATACTCGCTGATCATCTTACCCTTACAGCACGACGAGCCTGATATGATTGGGGCACTTATGCAACAGACTTACCGTACTGGCAAACCCCTTGAGGACCACGAAATCGCCCACATCATGATTGCTCTTCTCATGGCCGGCCAACACACCAGCTCCGCCACTGGATCATGGACACTCCTCCATCTCGCCGCGAACCCTGACATCGCAGAGGCTCTCTATCAAGAGCAGGTCAAGAACTTCAGCACCCCCGATGGCAAGCTTCGGTCAATGACTTACGAGGAACTGCGTGCCCTGCCTGTCATGGATGCCGTCATCCGCGAAACTCTCCGTATGCATCCCCCCATCCACAGCATCATGCGCAAAGTCCGAGATGACGTTGTGATTCCGGCATCGCTCTCTGCCCCCTCCGAAGACACGACTTACATCGTCCCCAAAGGCCACCTCGTCATGGCTTCGCCCGCTGTCAGCCAGACCGACCCAAGGGTGTGGAGAAATGCACTTGACTGGGAACCGTACAGATGGAACGACCCCGAGGGCGTCGCCGCACAGGCCTTCAAAACCTACGCAGACGAGAATGGCGAGAAGATCGACTACGGATTCGGTGC
Source organism: Tephrocybe sp. NHM501043 (assembly GCA_018855915.1). Lineage (NCBI taxonomy): Eukaryota > Fungi > Basidiomycota > Agaricomycetes > Agaricales > Lyophyllaceae > Tephrocybe > Tephrocybe sp. NHM501043. Next base: position 49,060 of record JABCKO010007935.1, read on the forward strand.
TGTTAGCAAGGGTACTGAGAGCCCTTATCAGCCTTTCGGAGCGGGGAAGCACAGGTGTATTGGCGAGCAGGTATGTTGTCATGTTCATTTGATTCGTGATTAGCCTAATGCATCTGGTACAGTTTGCTTATCTTCAACTCGGTACCATTGTTGCCACTTTCATCCGCAATATGGAACTACGTATCGATGCTGTACCCGACCATAATTATCATGTACGTCATGTCTCTTTCCAGACTTATTGCATATTAACCTATATTCCTCTAGACCATGATCACGATGCCCAAAACACCTAGGAACATCTCGTATAGAAGGCGAAAGCTTGCTGCCTAAGGCACCAAAGTACATATAGAGCATTTAATTTGGATTATAATGTTTTTTGGATCATAAGGATGATATAGGGATATATATCCATATTTAATTTTTTTTTCCCTGACCGTCCCAGATACAGAGTGTATGTGAAAGCGAATATGGCAGACATCTATTCCTCCTCTTCGCCTTCCGCATCACTCTCCTCATTGTCACTGGCAACCCCAACGACACCTCCTGAACTAGCTTCCTTTTCCCGAAGCACCCTTCCTGCTTCCCGCAATTTTGCGCCGAAAGCTTTTCGTGCTCCGATGTTTGCCCCAACATCCCATACTTGGAGCTTGGCTTTGGACCCTGCTGCTGCGATGGTAAGTGGGTCGTCCGGGGAGAACACGGTGCTGAAGACTTTGCCCTGGCCTTGATGTGAGCAACCATATAACAATACAAGAAATGACATACGACTCCCAGATCCCGTGAGGTGACAAGACTAACGTTCCTTTTCCCACCGTCGGTATCATCTGTGACGTTCCAAACCTTAACAAGTTTGTCTGTACCTCCAGTGACAATGCATCCCCTGATGTGAGGATTGACATCGATAGAAGACACGGCACCATCATGGGCAGATAGCGTGAACCGCGCGGAAGAGGGATTGTCCAGATTTGAAGGAAGTGTCCGAACGTCGAAGTTGAGGACGAGACCGTTTTCAAGGGAGACCTAGGTTTCAAAATCGTCAATAAACTCGTCTGACCTTCTTTACACAACATAATCGTACATAGAAGCCGTGGTCCTCCCAAGGATCCCACCTAAGTGCCTCAACGTCGCTTCCCAAGATCGCACCAACGCCTGTGGTAGGGGACCTTGAATCGAACGTCCGCACAGTCCGATCGTAGCTTCCGGTCAAAAGAACGCTAGGCTCCTTTGTGTTCCACTGGACTGCTTGAACCTTGTCCTTATGAACATCGAAACTCCGTATCGCTCCTCCTGCGGAACCGTCCTCGCCACTCATCGTTGGGTCACGGCTAAGGTCCCATAATTTGACTGTCCGGTCCGCACTAGCGCTAGCGAGCAGGTTCCGCTGGACCTTATTCCAGCTGAGCCCAAGGACAGCGTCAACGTGATAACCCTTCTCCGCAGTACGATGTTTGGTCTTCTTTTTCTTTTTCTTGCCGGTACCAAGTGGCGTAGGGATATGTGCTTTCGTCTGGTCGGGACGACCGAGAATGGAATCGGGGTACATGGCTTCGACCGTGTCGAGAGACCAGATTTCGATTTCTGGATCGAGGGTACCTACAGCAATGTAGTTGCCGAAGCCAGGATTTGCCGTGGAAGGTGCAGGGGAGGAGGAGGATGCTGGGGTGAAGTCGAGCCATTCAAGACAGAGAGGGAAGTTGGGAAGCATGAGATCATGGTGCGCATAGAGATTTTCTTCTGATTCATCGTAGACATAGACTTCTAGTTGGGAGATCTCGTCTTCGGTTTTGGCGATTACGATGAGGTTGTCGGTGGGAAGAACCTCAAGCTCTTCACGCTCATTCTCATCTTCATCCTGAATCTTAAGTTAATTGACAGATAAACATAAGTGTATATGTGCATACCTCTTTTAGTGTGATATAAGGGTCTTCCTCGTTGTCTCGATAGTATGTTAGACCCTTTATATTGCTGAAGGGACCGGTATCTATGAAGTATGTACTTCAGACTAAAGCACACCTAGTAGAAAAAAAAACTCGCCAGTTGTTTTGATGTCGTCGTCGTATTCGTCCAGCTTGTATTCCGATAGATCATCGGCCTTTGGTTTGGGCGCCGAGTCAACATCCATCGCATCTTCATCTTCACTTGCTCAAAAAATCAATTACACAGCTCAAGGGGCGATACAAAAATTGACACACTCAACCCAGTTGGCCTCATCTTCATCGTCATTCTGGTCGTCCGCTTCATCGCCCTCCGCTCCTCTGCCCATGGTCTTTGCAGCTTCATGTGCTCGTTCAAGTTCTACACGGGCATCCTCGAGCTCGATCCGGGCTAATGCGCTGACACGCTCGAGTTCCTTGTCGTCAAGGATGTATTTTTGTGGGTGTTGGGCTGTGGCTCCGCGCCGCACCCAGGCAACGGCGGAGATGAGGCTGCTCATCGCTAACTGCAACTCGATTGCTTTGATCGTTTTCTAAAACTTTTATAGCCTCCACGTGATCGCAGTGCTCCGGACCGGAGATGGTGTCGTTGAGCCGAGGCAGAGATTGCCCAACTATCCATAAAGATTACAGGGGCATGGTCAGAAAAATGAATAGTAACGTCATGATCAAAACTAAGGGCCGGAAGTGCTGCCAATAAATCTTGCTACATGTTCTACAAGAAACCATCCTTCACACCAATTGTCTATGATGTGCTCCTGTACAGACCCTCGCGTTCAATATAGGACGCGATTCCTTGTGGAACAAATTTCCTCCAAGCATCCGCCTCCAAACCCAGCTGATGGATGGTATCGCGGACCTCGCTGGAACTGTATGTCTTCACATCGTCGTCGATATCGATGATAGTAATACGCCCTGAGGATATGAACTTGCTTGCTATTGCAAAGTCCACACCACTGGCTGATGGTGACGTGGATAATGCTCGGCGCGCACAAACGACGCGAGAATTATCACCTTCAGGTGACAGGAACTGTCGCAAAGCTATTGACATCTGTTCTTCGGACCCGTAATATCGAGGCTGAACGAGGCGCTCGAGCGTGTCAAACCCGACAATGAAATTGAGCTGGATATCGTAGTCTTTCGAGTTGTGAGGGCTCGTCGCGAACCTGCTTTTGAAGAATGCTTGTAGCAACCTAGACTTGCCCACGAAAGTGGGTTCATCAACCATGGCAATGGCAACATTGGCAGGAAAGTTATCGTTCTGAATTATGTCCTGGGCAAAGATTTGAAGCATATCGAGACGCTGAAGATAAGTTGCGTCCCCAGGCTTCAATGTTTTGTCTGCGTTTCGGACTGAGAGGAGGAGGAGCTTCGCATCATAGTCATGGCCATCATCAACCACAGATTTCGCGTCAGGTTTGCTAAAACGTGGTAGTGGGCTATTGACCAGTGCTAGGTGGGCAAGAGTGGGTGGGTTGAAAGATGCATCGAGTACGAGGACCCTGAGCTGCTGTGGAAGCGAAGGTGTCTTCGGAAGCGGCCAAAGGGTATGGGAAGAATATACAAACTCTACAGAGTGCTTCGAGAGGCCATGTTGGATACGTTGAAGCAGAGCTGCCGCAGATGTCGAAGGCAACGACATGAGTAGATTGAAGGAGAGAGATTAGATAAGATGGCTTTGATTAGTTGTTCATCACTGAATTTATCTTTACGCCATCCACCATGTCGAATCTGCAAAAGGATGAAGACGGCTTTTACACTCCTGGTACTTGTTTTTCCCACTATCTGTCGCGTCGAGCTCACTGTTTGTAGTCGCAGACGGAGCCAAAAAGGAGTCCGACGACCAAAAACCGCGTCAGGCCTTTTCGTGTCTTCCGATTGAAAGCCTATATATCTTACATACCTATCCAGGCACTTCGGAATTGCTCAACACTGCGTTTGAAGTGACGGTGTGTGGGATCTTCTGGTACAGACTGAGTCCTGCTTGACGCGAAGCCTAGGTCACATTGGCGGACCAGCAAGGCGATACAAAGTCACCGTTACACAGTGTGAAGAGCTTTGAGGAGCTTGGACTGTATGTAACTCCGGTCGATTAACTTTCTTTTCTTGAAACAACCACCCCTCAGTCACCAAGACCTTCTTAAGGGTATTCATGGCATGGGGTTCTCCAAGCCTTCCAAGATCCAAGAAACAGCTCTCCCACTCCTTCTCGCCAATCCGTAATACGCACAAGCCCGTCTTTTTAGCATTCTCTGACACCAATATACCAGTCCTACCAACATGATCGGCCAATCGCAGTCAGGAACAGGCAAGACTGCAGCGTTCGTACTGACCATGCTCAGTCGCGTCGATTATACAATCAACAAGCCTCAGGTGTGTGATGCTTGTCGTCATCATACAGGATTATTAGGCGCTTATCCATGACAGGCTCTCTGTCTCGCCCCTTCTCGTGAGCTTGCGCGCCAGATCATGTCTGTGGTGACGGCGATGGGCAAGTTCACTGCTGTACAAACCGAATATGCCATCAAAGACAACCTTCCCCGAGACGTGACGAAAATCACTGCGCATATCATCGTCGGCACGCCGGGTACCATGTCTGATTTGATGAGGAGAAAGGTGGTCTCTAAATGTAGAACGCGTGCCCCTCAGGCTGATTGTGACGCGTTCCTAGGTGATCGATCTTAGTGAGGTCAAGGTCTTCGTTTTGGATGAGGCAGATAATATGCTCGATCAGGATGGCTTGGGCGATCAAACTCTTAGAGTCAAAAAGTGCGTTGCAGTGCGTTATTTCTTCGGCTTCTGGATTCTCAATACAAGTATCATTATAGCATGCTTCCCCGCGGCCAGCCTGTGCAGATCATCCTCTTTTCCGCCACATTTCCTGACCATGTCCGCTCCTATTCCTCCAAGTTTGCGCCCAATGCGAACAAGATTGAGCTTCAGAAGGAGGAGCTCAGCGTAGACAATATCCGGCAATTTTACATGGACTGTAAGAGCGAAGAACACAAGTACGACGTCTTGGTGTCGCTATATCATCTCTTGACCATCGGTCAGAGCATCATTTTCTGCCAGGTCAGTTGCGCTATGAAGGATCAAGTTCTTGACATGGCTCACGACATCTATTAGTACCGACACACGGCAGACAAGATTGCTGCGCGTATGACTGCAGAGGGTCACAAAGTTGCTTCGTTGCATGGCGCCAAAGACGCCTCGGAGCGTGATGCCATTATCGACAGGTTCCGTGAGGGCAGGGATAAGGTGAGTTTTTTCTTTCGGTGTGGAAGGTTTACAGATGTAAAGATCGGCGCCTCAGGTTTTGATTACGACCAATGTCATTGCTCGTGGTATCGATATCCTCCAAGTCAACATGGTCGTCAACTACGACATGCCCCTCATGAATGAGCGGGACAAATCCGCGGACGAACGTCCCGATGTCGAGACCTACATCCACAGAATTGGTACACGGAACCCATGTTCGAACAGCTTGAAATATGGCTGAATTTCTTTTGAATGTGCAGGTCGTACAGGTCGTTTTGGACGCAAGGGTATATCGATCAACTTCGTCCATGACAAGAAGACCTGGACGCAGATGGACCAGATCGAAAAGGCTCTTGGAAAATCGATTGTTCGGATAGAAACGCATGATATCGATGAGATGGAACAGGTGCGTTGCTGTTGATTTCATCATGATATGGCCCGACTAACCTCACCTCATTAGAACATGAAGAAGGCATTGAAGTAACGCCTCTGATTTCCTTCTGCTTAATTACTTTACCAGTTGTAATTTACGGATTCCGAAATTTGTTTCCAATACCATGCGTGCGACATTGTCAACCAAAGAACTACGAGTACTCAGCGCTCAGCCTTAAGAACGGCACAGTTGGTGATGACAGTAAGCTCTATTTATGGCGTTGAATGAATACAGGACAGGTGATATGTATGAGTAGGTGAGAGAATCTATGAGGGCAGTTGTGGTGTAGTAGATGCAGTAACGAAATTATCCAGTAAGAGTATTGATAGCGAGTGAGAAGACAGGCAAATGACGCCTCAAGCCGACTTCGAAGCCTGAGCGAAAGCGATCGCGACAGTCTAGAAAAAGAGATGAATAAACAAAACAAACAACACGGGTAAGATGTTTCGAGCATACCTCAGAGTGGCTTAGGGAAATGAGGATTTTGTTGACACCCTTCGCCTTTGCCTGGGTCTTGGCATCTCCGTGAAGGGTCACAATGGGAGCACCAGTGTCAGCATCGTTCAGGATCTCGATGTCCCGCAACGAAGCAGCAGCTCCCTTGGACTTAACACCAAGGGACTTGAAGACGGCCTCTTTGCCAGCCCAACGTGCAGCGAATGAAGAAGGCGGCGAAGGTTGAGCATTGCAGTATGCGATCTCAGCATCGGTGAAGTTGCGTGTAACGAAGGTGGGGTTGTGAGAAGGCACAGCAGAGATAAGCTCTGAGTATGAGAAGAAATGTTTAGTGAACAGAAATGCAGGGGGACTGAGTCAAACTTACCTTGATCGACGCCGACACCGACGAAGCTTTCTGCAACCTGCTGCCCAAGTCCTCCAGCTTCCACTATTTCGGTGATAGCCTTGACATTGGCGGTGTCCTGAGGGATCTCGTTGGACAGTTTGCCCTTGAAAGAGTATTCTCCAGTCTTTGGATCGAAGGATGCCCGCGCCATGGAGTTCAACAGAACTTTGCCTTCCATATCGCCCAGGTAGGGGGGATGTTCCTTGATCTTTACAAGCGAGTTCTTGATCATCATCTCGCTCATCGCCTTGTATGATTGCAGAGACCGGACATTGTTGCGTTTCTTGTACTCTTCGTAGAAGCTCGGCTCAATGGCACCAAAGAGGTAGCGAGGGTGGAGAACGAGAGCTGTGCCACCAACTTGGCCGAAGCCGAACGAGGACTAGAATATAGTGAGTTGGCGAAGCTAATATGACCATCAGTCGACTTACCATCACTCCAGCACGAATTCCATCGGTGTGAATCGATTTCGACGGGAACATAAGGAAAGTACGATCCTGGAAATGTGAATCGATGTTGCTGCTCTCGATTAATACGGATATTACAGATAGCTGGAAGAAACACTCACTCGCTGTTACGGTTGCCTGGAACGATACCAGTGGTGACGGTTTGAAGCAAGCCGGTCATCTGCCATGCAGCAGATCCTCCCTTGGCATGTCCTAGAAGACTCTTCTGGGCCATGATTGGCACAGCATTTCCAGGTGTACGAGAGATTGTCGTGAAGATATCATTCCAGATCTTCGTCTCATTCTCCTCCTGTTGATGAAATCAGATTACGAAGACACATCGTCATCAACCGAGACTCAGAGACGTACATTCGCGTTTGTGCTGGTACCATGGATGGACAGAACACCAATGTCGTCGGCGGTCAGGCCCCAAATGGCCAACGCGCGACGAAGAGGAGCGACTCGAGGGTCACTGCCTTCCAGCATACCATACATAGCCAAAGCATCTTTCTCTTGCTGACCTGCCTCCTTCTCAATGTTAGCTACTCTGGACGCAAAGTAGTCCTCCTCGATGGTTTCGCCTTGTGACTTGCGGTAGGCAAGTTCTTCTTGTAACTGAGCATGCTCGTGAGATAACCACTGCGAAATTTGAGTCCGGCGGAAGGCAAGTTGGCGAGAACGGTAAGCAACATCGAGGATGGGCAGAGGATGCTTCGATGCTACTTCACGGGCCACGGTCAAAGCACCACGACCTGGAGCCGGAACAGAACGACCAGCTTTATCGCTAAATGATACGACCCCAGTGAGAATTTGTACAATGAAGAGCGGTCACGTAACTTACGTGGAGGTTGAAGTAAAGGCAAGGACACCGCGAATGGGGGCACCGAGCTCGAGAGCTGTCTTCGCATTCATGATGATGTGGACGCCTGTGCCCTGGGCTTCCATGAACTAAAGGATGGATCAATACGTTGGTACAAGGTATTATACAGCAGACTTACTCCTGCACGAGAAGTTGTGGCAGGACGAGACATTTCGGTCGGCTCACGACCCATAGCGAACTCCGTTTCAGCATTGCTCGTCGCCTTCATGTTGGCGAATTCGTAGGATCCTTCTTCACTGATGTCATCAAACCCTCCAGCAATCATGACTTTTGCCTTTCCGGACAGAATGGTGTCGCAAGCAATCTCCAATGATTGAAGAGCAGTCGCGCTGATAGAGGTTCAGAAAATGGAAGAAACGATTGAAGGTTCTACTAACCAAGCTCCAACAGGGATCTTGACGGGGCCACTCGAGGACATGAGAAGCAAGTTAACCCAACCAGCGGTAGTATTGATGAATCTAAGATGAGAGTGAGATAAAGCGTCACAGGTTGGGTGGGAAGGACATACGTCTCTTGGAGGATATCATTCTGAACGTCACGCTCATCGCGGCGATCCTTGAACATCTTCGCCATACTCGTGACGCCTCCCATTCCACTGCCGAGCGACGTCCCGACTTCTGATGGGTGCATGTGTTTGTAGAGCTCGTAAGGGTCGGTGATGCCAGACATGTTGAGGGCCTCAGCAGTACAAACGAGAGCCCAAAGAGTGGCACGATCTGTTTGCGCAATGATGTCATCGGGAATACCATAACGTCCAGCATCCCAACCCGTCGGCACCTGAGCAGCAACGGTACGGCTGAACTTGAATGCCTTGGGAACGTAGACACAAGCTCCCTTCTTGAGTTTCGCGAACCACTGACCGCTCTCGCCGGCCCATGTATCACACTTCTCGCCATGCTGAAGCTTGAACTTGTGGGCCTCGGACTCGGCGACCTCAATTGGCTCCAAATCATGAGTGAGCTCAATTTCCTGGTTGAAGACCTTCTTGTTGGGGTCATAGCCACGGAAGAGCTCAGGCTCTGAAGTGTGAACGTTAGGTCGTCAGTTCGACAGAAGAGACAATATAAGACATACCGATCAGTCGAATACCAGCATGAGCCAGAATCTCTTTCTCATAACGGCCTTTAACATCCTTATCATCAACGGGCTCGGCTGTCTTGCTGTCGACCCAGCCAACATAGAGAGAGCCGTCTTTGAGGCGACCGTCGAAGTGCTTAATGAAACCCGTCATCCAGGCCATCTCGATGCACCCCTCGATAGTAAACTCTCCTCGTGCTTCCATCTCCCAACGGGTACGCGCACTGCCCCAAGGGCCGACTTCAGCGAAACCGGTAACAACCACCACCTTCTCCAAGTCAATCAACCCACGGAGGTAAGAGAGGTCGCTCAACGACTCGTTGGACTCGAGAGTCGGGAAGTTGAACTGGAAGTTGGCTCGGGGAAGGACGTCAACGGTCTGTAGTAGGCGCTCAGCTTCGACACCGTTGATGACCTTGAAATCAGCAGAGTTGTCACGAGCAATGGCACGGCGCAGATCTGCCTTTTTGTTCAGAGCAGTTCGGATGCGAGTCGTGATATCCGCGAGGTCGGGGAGTCGATCCATGCCTCCATTGAGGTCTGCCCAGATCGGTTCAACCTGCGTAATGCTGAACAATAGTGGATGCATCAAGCCAAGGATATTGAACGCCATCTCCTTAGCGGAAAAGGTACGGACACCAAAGCTTTCAAGTTCATGGGCCACAATGTTCGTGGGTCCCATCAGGCCAGTTCCACGAGTCCAACTAAAAACAATCAGTTACCTATGTCAAACCAGAGATATGGAGACTAACCCAATGACAGCACCTGCGAGGCAGAGGTATTCACCCCAACTCTCCGAAGCCCAACGCTGGAAGAGCGTCTCCAAAGATATCTTCGACTCGGAGTAGAGGCCGTCGTTGCCGAAAAGGCCGTGATTCGGAGAGAGAGGGAGGATAACTTGTGTAGGGCGAGTGACGAAGTGGCGGCTCGCTTTCTTAGTCTTGACAGCACCAAGAATGCGAAGGAGGTTAACGAGCATCATTCGGTGCGCGAGCTCAGACTTGTCGTCAAGGCCGTCGATTTCACGTCCGTTCTCCGGAATACCCGCGAAGGGGATGATATAGTCCAAGTCCATGCCAAGATTTGCGTAGACATAGTCCACAAGCGCTTCGACGTCCTGCTTCGAAGCCTGGTTGAAGGGCACGACTGTGAGAGCAGAGCCGCGACTTCCACAACTGTGGTAGATAGACTGATAGTATTCAACAGTCTTGCGGTTGTAGCTAGAGGTGGTGATGACGACGTGAGCACCCCCGGCTAGAAGCCCCTTAACGATCTCGATACCGATCGAGCCCTTGCCAACACCGGTGAGCAGAGCATTCTTGTCCTGGAAAGTAGTGCCAGAGGTGGCAATCTCGTGAAGGATGTCGAGATAGACGCCAGTGAGGTTGCTACTATACTCCCAGTTCGTGCCGACCTTACGCTTCAGATGAAGAAGGGGAACCTTATCGGCGGTGACAGATGTGATGTTCGAAATTTGGGGGCGGAGGAACTGCGAGGAGGATCGGCGGCTTCTTGGCGTGATTCGAGAGCGATTGTCTGGGCCCTTGCGCAGAGAGCGTACAACACCCTCGTATAGGGCTTTGATACGGTTCTTCTGTTCTTGGCTGATACCAGGTTGCGACTTGACGACAGTCCAAAGTTTGAGAACATCATCCTGCACCTTCTGGATATTAACAGCGCCCGAAACGGTGTCACCGCTGGCCATCTCTTCGACGTAGGCTTCGAGTTTGCGAACATTTTCGCGAACAACCTCGGAGTAGACAATATCACCCTTAGCCGTGACTTCGGTGTGAGGTGCTGTTGGGAAAGTGACTGTATAACCTGTTAGCGGTCTCACGAGAAGAAGAATTCAGTGGATGTACCATCTTTATAGACGGGAGGTTGGCCGAGTACTTCGCGAGTGTTATCAATGAGCCGCTGACCGAACTCCTTCGCAAGTTTGTATGTATCACCCTTGGAAGGATCACATTGGTCAATGTTGTACTGCATGTATGCCAGCATTTCAGGGTCCGCTCTGTTGAGGAGAGCTATGCAGCGAGCGGTGATTTCGCGATCGACGGTTGTGAGACGTCCGAAGATGATGTCGTAGTACATGAGGAGGGCATCTTGACGGACCCAATTCCAAGACGAGTCGAAACGGCGGGCCTTAAGGGGATCGAAGCGAGGCTGAATTCCTTCGATGTAGGTGTCACCGTGCTCTTTGGCGATGCTGTCTAACTTGGCCTGAAGAGCGGCGGAGGTAGCCTTCTCCGTATCGAAGGCGAGTTCACCCGCACGAGAATCGCGTCCGAGGTAGCGCATGTAGAGCTCCACGTGCTGTGCTGCAAATCGCTCTTGTTCGGCTTGGAACTTTAAGAACTCTTCGCTATTGATGGTGGCACCACCAGCGCTGCCCCCAGCAGCCGCGGCGCCTGGTGCAGATAGGGAAATTCCAGCGCGTTGAGCGTAAATGGAAACGATACCATCAAGCCAAGTTTTGGCCTCTGCCTCAGAGCCGAGGCGCTTAGCTGGCTCAAAGGTGGTGGCAAGCAGGAGAACGCCATCCGCACGAGAAGGGCCTAGACCCCAGGCCTTAGCCAGATGAGATTTCATCGCTGACGCATTAAAACCACCGGGCATTTTGCCACCGATGACGCGAGAAATAAGGCCGTTGCTGTACTTGCCGAGCGAGCCGTTGAATCCGGACGAAAGGCCAGATGCGAGCTCTTCAAGAGGGAGCTCTTCACCCTTTTCAGGAGCAGAAGTGAATTCTTGTTGCAGATCACCCAAAATTTCGTTCTGGAGAGTTGATTTGCCACCAACGAGATCCTTGATAGACTTGGAAAGAGGAATTTCGTCTACACGCTTCTTGAGTTTCTGCGCGACGACGACGATTAGAATGTCGAGGGCTTTGATCGGCACATCTTCAATAGAGGCGACAGGACCAGAGGCAGGAGCAGGGGCTGCAACGGGAGCTGCGGCTTGTACTGCTACGGGAGCGCTTGGAGCGGCGGGCTCAGAGGCAGCATCAGTTGAGGGTGCTTCGGGCTCGTCCTCGTACTGGTAATATATCTCCTTTACATTCTTTGCGTGGCAGAGTATGGTCCTAGTGCGGCTGACGGAGTCGTCTTTAATCTCGTACTTGGCCTTGAGCGTACGTGTTGCCATGCCAGTGAGAGTCGGCGAAGGACCAAGCTCAATCAAACGCTCGAAGTTGTACTCGGTAAAGAGGCGGTCCTGAGTTTCGATCCAACGCACGGGAGAGGCAAACTGGTAGGCGAGAAGCTCGACTAGGATGATATATGCCAACTTCTGACGTTGCTCGTCACTGGCCCAATTCTCCTGATCCCACTTCTTGAGAACCTTGTCGAGGCGCGGAGACGAAGTTTGATCGTAGATGACCTGTGCATACTCTTTGGATACTTCAAAAGGCTGCGCGATGAGATTGGGGATATATTTTCCGATGAGCATGTCAGGATTCAAATGGGTGGGGTTGATTTTCTTGGATAGGTCTAGAAATAACTTGGAATGAGAATGGAATGTGTAAACTTGGGATTGAAACACGTACAAGCACGGAAGGGCATCACACCAGCCCAGAGGTACCTGGAATGGAAAGGAACATCGATGCCAGGGAGGGGAATTGTGGCGAAGCCGCGCTCGAGTTTGATATGTCCTTCGGCCTTCTGCTGCTCCAAGGCCTTCTCGAAACATGACTTAACAATGTCACCGAGCATCTCTTTCACTTTCTCTACCGTGAAAGTCTCCGTCAGCTGGTTGCGATGATCAGTGGCAAATAAGGTTTCCGAGATTGTCATGAGTGTACCTTCGCAATGTCAATGTTCTTAATCTTGAGGTAGTTCAACACGTTAGTCATTGTTTGAAGTGCGACGAGCTCTCCAGCGCAAACATATTGTTGACCCTGAAATGAAGTTCAAATGAAAGGTACATGACAATTATCGGAAGCAGGCTTACTTCGACGTTGTAGTTGACGATCTCGAGAAGGGAGCCAGTGCTGACGGCAATACTATCAACTACCTCTCTAAGAGCCGCGTCGCTGAAAGTCTTGGAGATACGGCTTGGATTGACAGCGCACATGGCGTAATTCGAACGGTTTTCGGAGTCCCGTTCGACGGCACGCTGCATTGTGATGCCACGATAGAAGACGACGTCGACAAGGGCGGATATGGGAAGAACGTCGGCAATGGAGGCCAAGGCAGAATATTCGCCAAGGGAGTGGCCAGCGAAGGCACAGTCAGTCTGGACGAAGCCTTTTGAACGCATATCTTCAAATGCGGCCTTCTCCGTAACGACCAGGGCAATCTGTGCGAACTGTGTCGCGAAGAGAAGGCCCGCAGGGTGGCTAAAGGTGTACTTCGGAGTACGGGCATCGATATCTGCGAAAAGAGGAAGAGTCTTGACGTTTCCATCTTTGTCCATGGTGTCGTAGGTCATGTCCATGTAGCGCTGACGGATTGCTTGACCCTTGATGCCACCAAAGTGGATTGTCTTCGACTTGGGGTTGTCTTTCACGATCTCGACGATAGAAAAGCCGTATACGGCGAGAAGGTGAGCATCTGCACCCTCCCAAACGGCACGTGCGGCAGGTGAGCTATTGTAAAGGTCCATACCCATGCCAGCCTCCTGAGAACCTTGGCCAGTGAAGACGTAAACGGTGTTGGGCTGCTTAACTTCAGCAGAACCGTCGAGGACCTTCTCACCACGGCCATTGAATGTCTCAACCTTGACAACAATATTACCGTCACGCATGCCAGTGTGGCGGAGTTTGACAGTTAGTTCATCATTGGGAATGACCATGCCCACGAACGAAACATTGTAGCTACGCAAAATATTCTCAGCAAGAAAATGGATGATAAAGGAAGCCAACTCACGCCAAAACACGGTCAGGATGTCCTTGCGCAACGACGTTTTCAACATAGCGGCGTGTTGCAGCGCTTGACCAAAGTCCGTGAGTGATAGTAGCAGGGAGGGAGGCATAATCGGCAAAGTAAGGATTGATGTGGATGGGGTTGAAGTCACCCGAGATCTTGGAGTATGGCTCGTTCGTCAGAGGTGCGTTGAAGAAAGAAGGACCGTCCGCGATGGTCATAGTGTAGCCATCGCTGGGTAACGGTGTGACGAGACCGGTAGCGGAGCCGTGGCGTTGGAGGTAGGCGAGGAGTGGGTTGCCGTGGGAATCATCCTGTTGGAAATCGACAGATCCAACTTTAACGAGCACCTTCAACTGATTGCGGACGAAGATGTCACCCGCCACAGCAACGTTGCGGAATGAAGTCTTGTCCTTGTAGGAGACCTGGGAGCGAATTCGGAAGATAAGAGAAGTGCCAGCGAGGAGGGGTGTGGATTCATCATCCCATTCAAACCACTCCTTCGACTGAAGAACACCGACGTCAGCATCAGTCGCGAGGGATACTGTGTAATCAGGCTCTTCGGTGGTCTCGAAGGTATTCTCGAAATCGGTGAAGCGACCACGATAGAGGAAGGCGGACACGACCTCGATAACCTGCTCATTGCTACGATAGACGTGGCCCTTAACTTTGACCACCTTGCCTGCATCAGTGTTGATAACAGAAACTATGTGAGCTTTTGCCTGGCAGACGTCGCCGACCTGGAGAGGACGAGCACCATTGATCATACGGAAGCCATTAGACATGTGGACGAGCTTGAGGAGATCGCCATCAATGTCGGCGGGGAAGATGGACTTCATGATAGCCTGACATAAAATTTAAGCCAACTCGTAAAACCAATGTACTAGACTACATACCTGCCACCCAGTGACAATCGCGAAATCCATGGGCGCTTGCACGTTTTCATTGCGTACCTGCTTGAAGCTCTCACCTTGATTACCGACAACGGCACAGAACTCCTCAACATCATATGCTTCGATGGTGATCTGGGGGCCATCAAAGGTCTCCCGGAGGTCAATAGTAGGCAGAACCTCGTTGTCGCCGTACCATAGCTTCCAGTAGAACTCTTTGATACGGGTGTTGCGCCCGACAGCAACTTCATGGATGGGGGCAAACCCAGAGGAGGGCTTGTACTGGAACTGAAGAGAAAGTGGCACCGAAACGTCACGACGGTCTTCGAACATAGTCACATCAATGGCCTTGGTGGTAGCAGTGTATTTGATTTCCAAAGCCTTGAAATCATCTTTGTGAGGCCCGTAAGAGCGAGCAGCACCAAAGAATGCAACGGAGGTGGAAGTGACGACGGCTTTCTGCCCTGGGCGAGGCACAAGGATGCGGCGGAGGGGGTTGTCGATGTAAGAGGTGCCTTGAACAATGGTGGGCGAAGCAACGAGGGCGCGAAGCCAGCTAAGCGTTGGGCCAGCCAGCATTTCCAACCATGCATCCGTGTCGGGAACCGTGTTACCGATTTGATATGTAACCGAGCCAGCGCTCTCGGTACGGGTAACGCCAACAAGCGGCTGAGAAAGGGCGCGGGGTTGCTTGCCAAGGTAGTCGGCAGTAGGGATGGTGCTTGCATCATTGTTGTACTTGCGCTCGAGTAGACGTTGGATGAGGGTCTTGTTGATGTTCCCGAGAAGCTCCTTGATGGGTTCATCCTTGACGATGGCGCTCTTGACGGCCACCGGGCCTTGCAAAATGCAGACACGCTGTGGATCCTGATCGAAGACAGCCTCGATGTCTTCCGCAGCCCAGAGCGAATCCTATGATAAATTATTGGATGAAAAATTAAATGTCGTATTAGAAGAATGAACAAACCTTCTTGAACCAAACTTCGAAGGAAGCATCGAGAACAGGAATGAAAGGAACGGGCTTCTGGCCGGGACGCTGAGCAATCGCAAGGAAGTAGGCAGTATCTTCAGCGGCAAGGAGTTGCTGCGCAGCAAGGGGGTACGCTTTGAAAAAAGTCTCGACGAAGGGGAGGGGTTCGTCGAGAGAAGTATACGACTGGAGGATCGAAGGCTTCGCGGCACTACCATTGACACCAGCGAAACGCTCTTCGACACGGCGGAGCCAGTCTCCAGTCAAGTTGCGGAGCGAAAGATCCACCCAGCGTTTCTCATGCGACACGAACATCAACCTGATCATCCTTAGCACAACCTCCTCATAGGTCATATCGCTGAGATCAGTGGCGACGCTGCCATCCTTCTTCCATCCGAACCAAGGTTTCGCGAAGTCCTTGTTAAGCTTGCCGATGACCTCGTCCCGGCGCTCCTTCAACCATGCAACACGCTTCTCCTTGGGGAGCTTGAAGACAGTGTCATCGAACTCCTTCCAGAGTTTAACACCACGTGTGGCGACCTTGTGAATGGGCTCGCCAAGCTCAGAACGAACGGTCAGGATTCCACCAGTGGGCTTAGCGTATGTGCCCTCCCAGGCGGCATCGTCGACACCAGATGCTGCAACGATAAGATCCTTGACCGAAGGGCTCGTGTGTGCCTCCTTGGCCACCATGACGCGGGATGCGAAGAGGAAGCCGTCGAAAGGCATAGGCTGAACGCCGAAGCGCTCAACAGACCAGTCACCAGTGAGATAGGGCCAGACATCTTCTGCTGAGCCAAATCCAGATCCCCCGACTAGCGAGATGTTGGAATGTTGGCGGATGGAGCGGTAGGTCGCGAGGACAGGCTGGTGGAAGTCCTCAAACGAATGATGACCTCCAGCACGACCACCAGTCCACTGCATGATGATGGGGAAGTCGGGGTTGGCGGCAGCAATATTGACAACCTGACGAATACCATCGACGGAACCAGGCTTGAATGCCACGTGCTTGATACCAGCAGCCTTGAGGGCCTCAATGATTTCGGCGGCCTTCTCAGTACTGGGGATACCAGCGGCAACACAGAAACCTTCAATAGGCAGGCCCTCCTTCCGCATCTCCTGCCAGAGGGGGAACTGGAACCCGAATTGACGGGGGTTGATGTAGAGGGAATTCAAGGTGAGACCGACACCAGCTGGGATCTGCTGCTGAATCTCAGCGACCTTAGAACGAAGAGCAGCGGCGTTGTAGTGTCCTCCGCCGGCCAACTCCACATGGTATCCAGCATCGAGAACGGCGCTGACGAACCCGGCCTTGACGGTCGAGGGAGTCATGCCAGCAACCATGATGGGAGGCTTGCCCAAAAGACGCGAGAAAGGAGTATCAAGGTGGATGGTCCCATCGCTAAATTGGCATTAGAAACGGTAGCCAAAAACTACGAATCTGTCAAAACGTACCTCGTACGAACCAGGCTGGGTGACCACTTCTTGCTCCACCAATCCTCGTACTTCACCTCGGTACCATGGTACAGCTCTGCATCACCCTTGCCACGATCACCGGCAATGATAACACGTACACCCCGCCCATCGAGGTTCTTGGCAGTAAGAGGGCCGATGCCGCTTAAGCCACCTGGACCGAAGTCGATGGCATGAGTGGCAGACTCGGGGAAGTCAGTTGCTTTCGACCAGTGAATAGGCGATGTGAAAATCTGCTCGCATAAGGAGCGGGTAATCGAGGTCGATAAGGTACGGAGATCCGACCCTGAAAAAATATAAGAAATGATTAATCAAGACCCACACATAGACATACCAGTCTCGGTGTGGAACACAGGAATCTTCAAGTCTGAAGCTTGCCAGAGCTCTTCATCAAGGTCGATCTCGAGTTGATCAGTTGCACCCTGGAGATACTCGCTGTGGTAGGGGACACCGACAACGAGGAATCGAACAGAAAACACTGGTTTGCGCTGTGAGAAAGGCGTCTTGCTTTGATCGGCACCGCTGGGGGCCCGTACTTTTCTAAGGTTGGTAACGAGCCCGTGGAGGGCACGAGCGGGGCCAGTAACGACGAAGGCACGAGGGCCATTGTTGAGTGAGACGTGCAGCTTCGAGTTCTCGGGAAGGTGCGCGTTGGTCTTCCTGAGATGCGTCTCGACCTCCTTCAAGCTGAGCCCGGTGATAGATAACATAGGGCTGGGGGTACCCTCGCCACCATCGATGGAGTCTTGAACGATGCTGGGCTCCAAGGATACGACTGGGAATGCTTGTTGGCCACGAAGGCCAGAGAAGAAGAGCCATCTGAGGGCCTTGCGTGCATTCTCTGTGAATTCATCGAAAGTTGCAGATGCAGAGATCGCAACAGCTGACACAATGCCCTGGGAATGGCCGGTAGTGCCAGCGATACGCTCGCGGAGTTGCCCAGGGGTGAAGTTGGATACTTTGCAGACCACGAGGTACTGCACGAGCTGAGTGAGGCCGATCAACGGGAGGGATACCGGGACGGAAGCGAGGTAGGCAACGGATGGGCGAATAGTGGGGTCAGCGAGCCATGCGACCACATCAAGCCCGTGAGGGTAGTGGGTCGACGCGAATTCTTGCTTGGCCAGCGGCACGAGAACTTCTTTCGTGACGATCGCCAAGAACGGGGCAACGAAAGGCTTGTAGGTATCGTAAAGAGACTGCAGTTCATCGAAATAGACCTCGTTAGTGCCCTGACCACCGAACAACGCGAAGACTGATGCTTTTCCGCTCGATGCGGCTGATAGAAGGGCCGATGGGGGCCCGGTAGGAATATCCGTAACGTTCTGGCTTTGAAGCGCAGCGATGGCTTTAAAATAAGCTGCGAGAACAGCTTTGCGAACCTCGGTGTCGAATGCGGAGGTGAGCGTATGCACGTCTTTGGTGGTGAGATAGGACGAGGTGAAAAACTTGAGAACATTTAAGAGAAGGGACGTGCGTGCGGCCGTCGATTGAGATTCCTCGTTGATTTTCTCGGCGATGAAGCCAAGGAAGCTAGCGGCAAGCTCTACGGTTGCCTCATTTTCGTTCTCGAGTTGAGCTGTCACGTCGACAGCATCTAAGAGGCTCTGGTTGTGGACAAAGTCGTCTCTAAGGACCTCAGCTGCGATCCATTCATTGGGGTTGGTTGATACGGGGACAGAAAGCTGAACAACGTGTTAGCCACGACTTTTTACGAACAAAAAAGTGACGGACTCTAATTTGTCCAGATGTAAAGATTAGAGGACGAGTAGGAATATTTTGAGGACGGGCGGCGTGTCCGTTTGCAACCGCCATTCTGAATTCGCTGGCAGACAGCTTTTCAGGGGAGATTGGGAGATGGATAAGGTCGACAGGGAACCTCTAGTAAGAGTCCACAGTTGACCAAAAATTATATATGGCCCCTGACCCCAAACGTCTTCCCCAACGGAATTTTCGGATACTACCACGTGATCGTACGCGTCTCCATATATGGGGCCCGAATACCCCCCCCCCAACAAAGCACTTGACCACCGCAATGGTCTTATATACAACCAGATCTCTAACCATTTGTGCTGCGATAGGGACTCAATGATACTTGAGTCAGCAGTTCAACCCCACAACCACGCTTTCGACATGCCTTGTACATGAAGGGTCATTGCAAATTTATGGGGTCCAGACAAATCGCCATCAACCGAGGTACGTACACCTCGGGCACATCCAAAACCTGAGTAAAATACTTTCTGAGATTACTTTACATTGTCACAATTGCTCCTGCATCTGTTATCGATATTATCCTCCGGTCCGCGCCTCCTTTTCCACCTGACATATCTCTTGCACGCCTTCTCGGAAAAACACAACATTGAACTCAATCAGGCCTCGTCGCCCTTCGTAGACACTCGTAGGCAACAGAGCTAGCAAAGCAAGCTGGGGAGTTATGAGATGGTAGGTGAGCGTAGTACCCGGAGTTGATGGGTGCAAAGAGGTAGAGGCACTGGGATAGAAACGATCGCGAGAAACTCGTGTTACAGCGTCAGGGGACGCAGGCACAGTGGGAGTAGTTGTGTCAGAAGAAGGTGACAGAGATGGCGCAGAAGAGGCTGGTGGTGGTGGCGTTATGGGTAATCGTCGGGCGTCCGTAGTCGCAAATCTGTTGCCAGAGTTAGGGGTCATGAGATATTGATAGAATTTGAGCGTACTTGTACAGTGATCCGAATGAGTTGAGCATTTGCAAGTAGTCACAGCAAAGATTGAAAGTGGCAGAGTCGACCGGCGACGCGTCCGTTGCAATGTACAACCTAGAAGCAGTATCGAATAGGAATGCCTTGGGCGATTGGGAGTTCTAGAGGGCGTTATCAGTCTCCTAACCCCTGGATCAGATGACCAGACTGACAGCACAAAACACGTTGAGAAGATCTTCGAGGTACGGGAGCGAGTCGACGAGTTTGTGAAGAACTTTGGAAAACGCTTCGTGTAGTGAGTGGTCGTAGACTGACGTCAGGTGGAAGTTGAGCTGGACTTGCTCATATTCTGCAGATATGTCCAGTAATCGATCAGAGACCCGCTCATGAATTTGCCTGAAATTCTCTGTGGAGCAGGTTGAATTTCAGGCGTGACATGAGGCTTGGAAGGCCTACCGATTTTATCGTCTTCCTGAAGCTTCTCAGCCTTGTGAACAAAGACCTCCAAGCTCATGTTGGGGTTCTCTTGATACGCTGCAACAATAAATTCCACAAGTCTCGATATTGGTTGGTTGTATAGATCCTACAGTACGAGCCATGAGCGAGAAAATTCGAAGTTTGGGCTAGTAACTCACGCGGATGTCAATCACGAAAATCATGGTGGCAAATTGTGAGAGAGGAGCGCCCAGCGTATCAACAGTGACATTGCCGGGGCAGTCCCATATCTCGAGAGGAATGACGGAGCTGAAGTTGTCAGGATCAGGGACACATACTGTTCAAAACCGGAAAGCGCGTACTCAAATGGATGTTTCGTTATACGCATGGTTGTTTCAAGATAAAAAGTCTGCTTTGGTGCCAAGTGGTTAAAGAGGACCTGCGATATTGATGTTTTCCCGGCTCTACACCGAACTCTCGTTGGTGACGCATAAAGAGAGAGAAAGCTACGAACCTGCGCAACCCGAGGAGCAAAACCTTTGTACGAGCGACACCATCGTTACCTGAAGATGGTCTATGGCCGTTCAACGGTGGCCGCTGTGCGATAGGAGTGCTTGTCGACGTCGCAGCATAGGAAGGAGGTACATTGACCATGATAGCAATGGGTGGATCGAAGGGGATGTTCCTGTCGACTTCCGGGTTCCGGTGAGTACCCCCGAAAACCAGGTCGGGTAATTTTTGGGTAATTTTTGACTGAATCCAACAGGTCTGTCCCGATAAAAATCAAAAATTGGATGCAATCCCTGGTGGTAGGTTTCGCGAAAAATTGGGTTTTCAGGAAGGATTCACTGATTATGTCTCCTACTGACAGTCAGACACGTGTACCTGACACCACCATCTTCTTTGAAAGTGTTTCAGGACGAATTCCAAATGTACCAATATCCAAAAAATCAGCTCAAACAACACCTTTCCTTTCAACATCAGTGGGTTAATGACTTTTGAGATCTATTAAGTCAGAACTGATTATGTTTTTAGACCATGCAAAAACAGTACAACGAGTACCTGCCAGCTCCATGCAATGAGCTCTTTGCACCCATTGGACAATGTAACTATCCAGGTGAGAGCATGCAGACACAATACACAGTAATTCTGTCCTCGTAATTCGAGTTGATCTAGAAAGTCATGAGGAAGCTTATTGAGTGGCATTTCCTCTGATACAAGGTGAAAAAGGTCATTTTGAAGTGAGCATCATATCTCATCGAGCTGCTCCTCCAATGTAGGCATGCCAAGGGCAGCCATGAGGCCCAGCTGCACTTGCTCCAGGCATGGTCACGTGATCCATACCAGAGGATAGGCCGTATTACATGTTCATAAGTAGAAGAACACGCTACCACCACGGCACCTCCGCGGAAGCAGCGCTATATCTAGGCAACCGCGAGAAGACATTCCGCACGTCTCCAATGATATAAGAGCTGGTTGCGAACATTTGGCACATTGTCTCTGCTTATTACCAATCAGGATCCTATTCTCTTTAGGAAGGCCGGATCACCCGGACCGTTCCTCTCGATCACATTATAATGACACGATAATTTAAACTCAGCTGTCCTTCTATGAGAATTGTCTCTCATCGAGGGAACAGTCAATCGGTCTAATTTGGGCCCCTGGAGCTACGATTCTTGTGGAAATTGGGTTTTAAGGTCTATATACGAATTTTGAGCGTTTTAAGAGGCCGATTGCGAAACAAAATGGACAAAATGGGGTTTGAAATACGCCATTCGCAAAAATATATATATATATACGAAAAAACGGACATGGGCGGATAATTTGGGCGAACCCCGTCCGAAAACCGGACAAATTGGCTAAATCCAAAACGGACATTTTTCTCAAATTGGCGAACAGGGTCCTGTCTCAGCCCAGGGTCGTATTTCCATTTAGTGAACACACGTTCGTTGTTCATCTACGGGTTCTTCTGATTCTTTTAAGATTCCCACAAGCATTTTCTTTTCGTTCACTGGGAACTTTTGCTCGTAGTGTCCCGCACGCCATGAAGTTTGGAACGAAGATTAAGGTCAAGTCTGCCGTACCATGATCTTCCCTTATTCAGCGTCTAAATTTCAGCTCTAGACGTCATTGTACAGTGAATGGCAACAATACTATCTGAACTATACCCAGTTGAAGCGACTGCTCAAGGTGTGTTCTAGTCAACTTACCAGTGTCAAGTCTGACGCACGGATCTTCCTCGTTTAGGAACGAACCTCTGGAAGTGGTTGGACCGAGAAAGATGAACAACAATTCAAAGTCTTGTTGGAACAGGAGCTAGACAAGATTCACGACTTCCAAAAAACCAAGGTACGCATGAATGTCAATGATCCCCTCCCTGGGATGGCGTAACAGTCTCAACTTCTCCGTCGACTTGCATAGCTCTCGCCTTTTTCCATCAATGCTATTTGCTAACAATTTCTCTTTCACTAGACCAATGAGCTTTCCAGACGTATCCGCGACGCAGAGAAGGACGTGCAACGACTTGTGACTGAAGAACGTGTTCACTCACAGGAGTCACCGTCTACTATAGATGCAGCCGGCGACGCAGAAGATCAACATGACTATCCACATGATGGTGGCTCGGACGATGATTTGACTGACGATGAGGGCGAATCCTATGATGAACTTGAAGAACGTTTTCATGGACTTGAAGAGGAGGTCGCCAACCTCGTAGCGGACGTTCACGACCTCACCCTCTATACCAAGTTGAACTTTACTGGCTTCATGAAAATTCTCAAGGTGCCACCACTTTTACTCTCATTCGACATGCATGTTAACCAGATGACATTCCAAATAGAAACACGATGTATGTCACATTCCTCAGGATCCACCTCATCGATCTCTGACGTAACGCGGCTTCCTCAGAAACAAACCAAGTTGTCGTTGAAAACAAGCTTTGTTCAGGAATATATTGAGAAACGTCCTTTCTATAAATATAACTGGGACGCGTTAATTGTGAAGCTTTCCAAGCTCTACGACCTGGTTAGGACCAGAGGTAATCCTGTCCGCGGAGACTCTAGCGCAGGTGGAAGCCAGAGTGCTTTCGTCAGGCAGACGACTAAGTATTGGGTACGTGATGCTCATATATAAGGCCGTGACGATCCATTTATCACCTCTAGGTTCACCCTGACAACCTCGTACCACTCAAATTAGCTATTCTGCGGAACCTTCCAGTCCTTGGTTCGTGCCTCAATAACAACCCTCTCGTTAACTCTGCTGACTATTAAACCAGTCTTCAATGCGGAGAAGGAGTTCGACCCGCGCGACTCAGGTAAGACAATTCAGCAGAGTAGAGTCGCCAGCCGCTAACACCTCATAAGCTATCACGTCGATATACTTTGACAACGAAGACCTTGAACTGTATCTCGGGCGCCTTGAGAAGACCGAGGGTGCGGAAGCTATACGCTTGCGGTGGTATGGCGATGTCAACAATAAAACTGTGAGTCATTTGCCTAGAAACTTGCTTTATCTTTAACCTTAACCCTTACCAGATTTTCGTCGAGCGGAAAACTCACAGAGAAGATTGGACGGGTGAGAAGTCCGTAAAGGCGCGATTCCCCATCAAGGAACACCTCGTCAACGCGTTCCTCCGCGGCGAGTACACCGTCGATGCGGAATTCCAGGAACTCGTCGCCAAAGGCAAGAAGACTCAACAGGAGGTCGACAGTATGATACAGTTGGCCAACGAAGTGCAATACGCTATCCTCACACGGAAGCTTCAGCCTGGTGAGTTGTGGACTATGGCAAGAGTTCGTATCTGTTAACTTGGTCTGCGATGCAGTCATGCGCTCTTTCTACAATCGTACTGCGTTCCAACTTCCAGGAGATGCACGCGTGCGCATTTCGCTCGACACTGAATTGACCCTTGTGCGAGAGGATAATTGGGACGGTAAAAGTCGTGCTGGTGATAATTGGCGTCGGACGGACATAGGGATCGACTTTCCATTCGATCAAGCCTCCCCAGACGACAAGGAGCTATTTAAGTACAAAACCCACTTCACCTATGCGCTCGCTTTCTGCTGACAAACTTTTCAGGTATGGTGTTCTTGAAGTAAAACTACAGACACAATTTGGGCAGGAGCCTCCCAAATGGGTCACAGATCTCGTCCAGTCACATCTAGTAGAGGCTGTTCCCAAGTTCAGGTATGACTTTTTGATTATCGTTATGGTGTGTGCTCACCCAGTTGATAGTAAATTTATCCATGGATGCGCCACTTTGCTTCCAAATCGCGTTGACCTCGTGCCTTTCTGGCTTCCTCAAAGTTTGTCGCCGCCTAAGTCATATTTCCGATATCTTTCTGAACGATAGCCCTTCCCTCAGTGGACACCGATATTCTCAAACCAGACACGGGATACCTCACAGTTATCGAGCGCCCTGCGCCTTCATCTGGTGGTCCCTCGCGAACACCTACAGAGCATCAACATTCTCCAACTTCCACCCCGGATTCAGAGGAAGCACCTACATCCTACGTGGAGCCAGTTTCTGAAGGTGAAGAAGAGGACGATGTCATGGCCACCCCAGCCAAGGACGAAGAGAAGCGCACAGGTCTCAGTGGTGAAGAAGTCAAAGAGGCCATCGCTTTCCGCGAAAAGATGTTGAAGGAAAAGCGGGAACAAGAAGCTAAGGAAAAACCGGCGGCGGCGGTGGCTAGTGGCAATGGTGAAGGAAGCCATACGGATTCGCCTGCTAAGAAAGGATTGGGCGTTCCTAGTTCAAAAGCCCGATCGCTCTCGATCGACCCGCTGGCTCCGTCGTCTGCGTTTGACGAGACCTTGCGGACACGGCTACGTAACGAGCAAGACGCGAGGGAGCGCGCGCAAGCAGGCACTGGTGAAACTCGTAGTCCCGTTGCTGAAGAGAATGAGGCGACGGGAATCGACGAAGAGATACCCCCAACCGATGACCGTATCCTTTCGAGAGATTGGTCAGCGCCTGCTGGCAAGAAAATTGCTATTCCCGTGCGAATCGAGCCCAAAGTATACTTTGCCGCTGAACGGACATTCTTGGTAAGTGGACACCTTTTCAATCACGTTAGCCTTCTCTGACATGACCTTGATAGAAATGGATGAATAACGCGGTCTTCATTGGCACCATTGCTACGACATTGTTGAACTTTACTCCTGCCGACGACTCTCGGGGCTTAATCAGCGCCGCGTTCTTTACATTCACTGCGCTTCTTGCGATCGCATACTCTGTTGGCATCTTTGTGTACCGTTCATACAAGCTTCGAGAACGCCACGCAGAAGGCTTGTACTATGACAAATATGGACCAACGATATTGTGTTTGGTTCTCTTTTTGGCTCTCGCAACAAACATTGGGCTCCGAGTATCGGAAATGTTGTAATTTTGGGTTGACGTGGAATGTTGGGTGCTTTGGAACAATTCGCTCTCTGGACAAGTATAATTTGAACCTATCTTTTGTTTGATACATCATCACAGGCTATTTACATTCTATGATCTATGCACTTTACATACATCTTTAGCTATCGGCAGATTGTCTTCTCCTCGCGGATGTGGACGGAATGATGAAATTGCATGCCGTGATCTTTCTCTTCCCTTTGAGGATCCGATCTCACTCTGTGCAACCCGTCGTTGAGCGACTTGTGATACTTGCAGTGGAGCATCATCGAAGTCAATTCAACTCATTCAACTCAGTGACAGTCAATCCGAGAGACGTGGACCCAGAGAATTTGATAAATTCAATCCCAACCCTAGTCGGGGACGGGGACGGGAAGACGGAGACCCTGACTCGGACAGCGACACGTTGTAACACTTAGAGAGTATTCTTAGCCTAACCCGAAGTACACAGTTACAACCACATACTAACAGATGAAAGGCAGAAAAAAATCCGTGGCCTGCGGCGTAACTTTCCAACATAACGTCTCTTAGGATGTCAAACCGCAGAAGTGCCAATCTGCCATCGAGGCGCACAAATTTCAGATCGGTTTCCATGCATGTAAAGACATTGCTACCAGGGACGAACAACATTCCTGCGATCCTTCCGGATCTCCGTTCAAAGAAAGCAAAGGGGTCATTAATCACCTTCATTGATCATCCATGAAAATCTTTCCCCTCCACGGCTTTAGCGGCCTCTTAATAAACCAACAAGTAGGCTGTTCGACCCCAGATGATTAAAGTTGTGGACAATTTGCATTTATACAATCCGACATCGCGCCCAAACTCGAAAACCCATTTACAAGTATGGTTGGCGAACCTAAGGAGTGCTTTCTCTTTCAAATACACAGCTGCTATACACTTCAACACATGGTTGCAAACTGATTTCTGTAAACAGGATGCTCCTTCATTCCATTCATTCCAGACAAAGGTGTAAAGTGGAGGACAGCTTTGGTACAAAATTTTAGGGCGCTTTGAAGTTGGCTGTAGCGCTGTGTAGTGCTGGCATGTAGACTGTGAGGATGTAATTTCGTTGTGTTTATTGGAAGGGACCAGGTTATGCCCTTAGGCACCGGCAATGGACGCGTCCCTTGCCGGTCCCGTGACCGGCTCATCAACGTCACATGGCTGTGCAAAAGTAAAAGTTTTTGAGCGTTAGAACTTCAAAAGGACAGCTGGGCTGCTGTTGCACATTCCATGCTTCCTATTGCTCTCCCAGTGGTTTTTTCTCCCCTTCATGGCGACGCTAATAATCTCAGTCTCGCACGCGTTGCGCCCTTTGGCTGCGCTTTGATAGTAACCTGTGTGTCATCACGCGGGAAACATATCTTCATCAACCTATATCCCGATGCAACCGGTATAAACTTGCCAACAACCCACTTCCTGGCTGATTCGAGCCACCTTTCTTTATTTTACTGGCGGACTCTTACCTGACGCAGTCTTACGTTCTGCTTCCGTATTCGTTCACTGTATGAAAGGGCCGAATAGCGCCCTTGGTTGTCGCTCCCTACAGAGAGAATGGATGCCTCCATGCCTTTCCCGGTAGCCTCGGTAGATGCAGAATTTCGACGGACGAGCGAATCGAGACGACATTTAGTGTTCTGCGGGGATCGAGTTCACGACAATGGGCCGTTGTTGTCGATATGTTCTTTGTTGAGTTTAATGCTTGCATCGACATCGAGATCCCATCTAATGATTCGCTACTTCCTTCATCCAACCTCGTTTGATTTTTTTTTAGATTTCACCCTTGTCCTTAGTTCAGGTTATTGTCAGAAAAAGGCTTCGACAGATTCCCAAGACAAAGCGGTGAGTCGACTTTAAGCGACCCTCCCAATGCAATTCGTAATAAATCGAAAATAATACAGCCCAGTCGTGAGGTAATAGGTGAGTAATTACTCTAAGTATCTTAAGTGGGGTATGATAGTGGCAAAAGTCACCTTCCGCCTATAGGTATCTTTCGCTTGTAAAGCAAGCTATCCATCCAGCCAACCTCGAGCCTTTCACAACAGCAGCACATTAATGCCTCTTTCGCGTATGGTTTCCCTTATATCAATTGCAACACCGTTCACATCACGTTTCTGCCAGACTGCCTCCATCACCAGCCTGGTTTGCATCAGATTACCAATACTATCATCGAGGTGTTGGAGTCTGGACTTGCAGAATTCCCGGCGACTGGAATTGTCTGTCAAGCTCCCTGCAAGACATATCGGGAACACCAAAGCACGGTCGACCTCGGAGGGGGTCAGTTGACTGAGAAGCCGCACGATGGTCTCCACGGATTCTCCGATTTCTAAAACACCTGAAACGGAGTTGGCCTAATGATATTGGTTCATGCCGTAAGGTACGTACCTGGGTTTGCGTTGCTCAGAACGATATGCAGGGACAGCAAGGCTGCCTCGCAGAATACTTTTGACACGATTCGCCGTGCTTCTTCGGTGGGGAATGGCGTAACAGCGGGCTCCATGGCGGGTGTCTGGAGATGAGGGTGCAGCGGTGCCTGGTCGACCTCGCTCAGTCTTGTAACAGTTGACGAGTGCTGTTGGAGTCGCTGCTCGATGTCGTTGCCGCGTCCAACAAGTTCGCGATAGCTCAACGTTCCGTTGCGTTGTTCTGTCGCTTTCCAGTAGGCAAGATTGGAGATTTCTGCCAAGGCGAGCATGGCCTCATCAGGACATCCTGTTAGTAAATCCATTCTCAAGGAATGGAGGCCATCAGAGTCTCCGACTGCAGGCCAATAGCCTCCTCGCTCGCCCAGAAGTCGCTTGAGTAGTCTGAGATACTTCGGGGCGCGGATGAGGCTGAGATTGGAGAATGTGTCAAGCCACTGAAATGCTGGTCAGACACTGCGCCGCGTGTTGATTCTGAGATGAGCCACTTACAAGTGTAGCCTTGACCAGTAGCTGGGCCGTTGTGGACATGGCATGCAAGGTGATCGCGGGGTTGTCGTCGCTCAGTAGACCGGTTTGCGTCAGCCATTCGCACATCACGACGAAGGCCTGCTGCCACCCTGTTGTCCCTCCGGATAATTGGGAATAACACACCAAATGGAGGGCAGCCATGGCTGCACTTTCGGTGTACCCATTGCCCATTTGTTTTGCAGCCTCAAGTTGAAAGTGTGCCTCGTTATAGAAATAGGCTGCATAGGAGTGTTCAGGATTGGGATCCGGTGCTTCCAGCCCCTGTGCGACGCGCATCCGTGTATGATGTAGACTAGCTAATGCACAAACTGCGTTCGTTACCGCTCCCCGAGGTTCTTGCACAATTATCTGTTGATCGGTCAGAGTTTGAATGTCAAAGTTGCTGTTGTGTCCAACGTACCGAATGTGTCGCATTGGTAAAGGCATTACCCGCAAAAATGAATTGGATCTTGCGGACGTGTTCAAAGTAGTACATCACACAATCACTTTGCATGGCGTTTTCGCCAGAGATCGACGGAGCCGGGGCCACCGGAGTAGGTGAAGGTGGCTGTAGATCAAAGCCAAAACCGGTTGGTTCTTGGGATGACCCCAGTTGTTGGGTAAAATCCAGGGGACCAATGTCTGTGCTGACAGTCGATGATGACGATGAAATCGGAGTCACCGATTGCGGGTAGAAAAATGGTGTTTGTAGATCTAGTGCATTTAATGAGGGCTCTGAGTAGAGCGGATCCGCAATCTGGTGAAATCCCGAATTGGAAGCCCCTATGACACAGGATTCGGAATTAGTCACAATGCACAGCACGATGTCAGAGATGACATACCGGGCATGCCGGGGACTGAATTCTGTTCTGGACGGGAATGTAGATGCTGTTCTTGAGGTGTGTTCATGTACCGATAACCGTAGTCAGGATGATCGAAGCGGGCTGATGATGATGTGCTGGGTTGGGGAGCGGAGGAACGGTGGTAAGGATGAGGGCGAATTTGCGACGGCAGCATCGAGCTAGAGTTTTGGTACATTTGGGGGGTGCGGGGCTGGCCACGTATGAGACCTGCACGAGTTAATTGAGCTTTGATGTCGGCTTTGTATCGCTCGACCTCTGCCTTGTCCTATTATTGTGTGTTAATATGGGGATGTCATTCATCGAATCAGTTGATGTGACTTACTCGCATCCATTCTGGACGTCGTGGGCCCCAACCTAGGCAGTCGATTTTGAGTCGTATACATGTTTTGCACGAGTCACCTTCTCGTTGTTCATCGCATTTCTGAACACACAAGGGTCAGGCACATCCTAACCGAGAACAAAGAAAGAGAGAAAACGCACTTTTCGCCGTAAACGACACGTCCTGTGGTCAAGGGTTAGATACGTGAGGCGAATTAGACGCGAACGAGGGCACTGACCAGCAGCCGCCTTTGCTGGCGGTGGGGATGCGCGGCAGGTCGATCGAACGTCTGGTGGGGGAGGCACGACTCGCGCGGTCGTTGTCGTCAGGGACAGGGACCATTTGTGTTTGAGGGGTGTTGCGGGGAGCAGGAGACACGTTTGAGTCGGCTGGAGACTGGCTTCCACTGGGGGAGGCGTCTTGGCTTCTGTAGGCCATGGTAGCGTAAGGAACGGTTTTCTCGGGGGCAAAGACACAGAGCAAACTTTTAAGAAACCGTCGGCGCAGTTTGTGGGACGTGATGAGAGGAGAAGGCTTGTCGGTCAGAGAGATATTGAGACACCGATGTGTATGAAGGGGAATATCGATATAAAAGGACACGAGTAGCGCACAGGATGAACAGCGTGATGGGAGTGTTACCAAGGAGGCCAGAGGAGGAGAAACCGAAAAAGCGACATTCCTAAGTAGTATGAAATCGAGCCCACAGCCGGTGGAGGTAGTCAGTTCCCTGTCGTCTGATCGGCATATTCCTGTAATCGTGAACAAATCTGAGTTAGTCCAGTCTCGCTTCCCAGCCCCCATCCTCATCGGACCCTGCTTCAGAGCGACAACGGGCCTCTATTGGCTCCGTCCCATCACCCACATGAGTATTTCCCCCAAATTCACCACGAATTTCGCCAGAGTCTGTCTGCCATTATGTAACCAGCGAACAGCCCGCATCTCTCGTGGAATCCCTCCATGTGCCTCCCTTGATGGTCAGCTTGCTTCTGGTGCCTCGATCTAGACACGATCGCACAGGCCGACGACGTGTTGCCCAAGTGGCGTTGCCGTCTCCGTTTATAAGCTTCCGATATAATTGGGTTGTCAGATCCGAGGTGACGTACTATGGTACAACACTTTAGAGCAACGTGGGTCTGTATGTACATGATAGATGAGGCGAGATGCTGGTGCTGGGAGAGAACAAGAATGCGACGGGTGAAAATACAAGAAACATACATAGCAATGCTGTACGTATAGCTCGCAGAGCTTTTATGATAAAATGCAGGGTCGCTTTAGACGAGAAGGATCTTGGCCTGTAAGAGGACATTTCGCCAATCCACGGCCCGCGGATGTTGTGTCCGCCAATCGTCCCTCTCGTGCCACATCCCAATAAGCAGACGACGAATAGACCCGCAATTTCCTGGCTCGTTCCCCTCGCGATCGAGGAGGTTCCGTATGACCTCACGATGCTCTGCTCGCTCGGCGAACGCCCCACAGATAAAGAACCCAAAGACCGTGTTCCGCACAACAGATCGTGACATTGTCTGGCCATGGACCTCTGAATTGCAGGGATATAAATTGAGGCGCTCCATGCAGGTGATAGTGTCCTGTACACTCTCCTCGATTTCCGGAACATTTGGATGGTCTCCGGACACGACTGCACGCAGATAGAGGCGAGCTGATGCACGGAAGATCTCAGAGGCCAAGACACGACAGCCGCCTATGTCGGTATTCAGCTGCGTAGACAACGGCGGCGGTTGAAGGAATTCCTCGATTTCCATCGCCTTTTGGACGAGGAGTGGAACACTGAGGCATCCTGTCCTTTGCTGTATCATTTTCCAATTGTATAAAGCAGATGCCTCCGCCAACGCCCAGACGACTTGGTTATGACAGCCCATAGGCGACATCATAGAGGAGGGGTCTTCGGCATCTAGCTCTGTTATTTTCGATTGCCTAGGATCGAACATGTCGCGAATGGCGTTGAGGAAATGGGGTATCCTCAGAGTTGTTACAGATGCCAAGACGTCGAACCAAATCGATGTCTTGATAATGAAGACGTCTTTGGGGCCACATCGTAACAGGGCCTCCCAAGGACTGGGGTATTTGGCAAATATGTTGTCGACATAAGCATGCGACACGTTGAGCCACTCCTCCCACTCTCCGCAGCCTCCATCAAAGAGGTAGGATGAGACTACGTGAAGGGCCGCCATAGCATCCCCAGAAGAGCGATTCGAACGGTCCAGGAGATTTTGTAGCTCCCGAAGTCGATCCTGTGTTTCTTGGCTTTGGAATGCAATAGCGTCAGGATTTTTGAAACGCTGCCAGTGAACTGATGAGAGAAGACTTGCTCCTCGACCAGAAGACTCATTCAAAAGGACGACTTCGCAAATGAGATTCCGAACGCTGTTGTCCGCGAATAGGTATTGAGCCTTAACAACGCGCTCGCGATAGTGATTGAGCATCGCGTCGACATATGGTTGGACGAAATGTTCAGGATTTCGTGGGAGGCTAGCGGCGGGGATGAAATGAAAGTCTTCGGGTAGAACGAAGTTGGTATACAATTCGCCAAAAGAACTGATCAAAGCCGGCGCTAATAGAAACAAAATGATTGAGTACTATATATTACACTGAGATTTACAACATGTTCTTACATAAAGTATCGACAACAGGAGTAAGTTGGTATGGAGAGGGGTCGTGAGCAGAACCTTGAGAGGAAAATGGCGAGGGATCTCTGTAGGGATCTCGGTACAGGTTGACAGAGTAAAGGCCTATGGCTAGTAAGCATCAAAGTCCAAAAGAATCGGTAATGCCAACCGACTTGTTGAGGTGCTGTATTCATTTTCTCCAGCAAAATGATCGTCCCTGATACTCGAAATCATATGGTGAGGGCGGCTGGGGTCGGTGAGCGACAAGGTGGGTGTTGGGGGACTCTCCGAGGAGGAGCTGTAGTCCCCGTCTGCACTGAGGTTAAGGGTCGGTTGCTCTGGCTCGACGCCACGCGGGCAAGTGCCAGAATGGCCTTTGATCATTCCTTGAGCTGCGAGGAAGGCTTTGATCTTCTCGCGGAGCTCTGCGACATTGCGACTTTCCTTGTGTGGCGCACAAGAGTCAGTTTCCACTGGAGATCAAATAACTAATGAACCTACCCTGAGCCAATCAGGGCGTTTCGCACCGAAGCCAAGGCATTCGAGTCTGAGGCGAACACAGGTCATGCAGCGGCCGGAGTTGTCTGGTTGCTCATCGCACTTCTGTGTGGGCACGAGGTCGTGAGATGCTGTGCAGAGCCTGTGTTGGATGTTGAACGAACCTTTCGACGAATCCTGCAAGTATAACAACCAGATTTAGCGCGAATAGCTCCCTTCTGCTTTGGGACGCCGCGCTTTGAGGATGGAGAGGCCTTGATAGCAGGCATAGTTGAGAAAGAGAACAAAGTGCAGAGTCCAAGATAGCAAGATAGCAAGATGTACAGCAGCGAAGGCAAGTGAGTTAGTTTGAGAGAAGCTAGAGAGTTGTGGGCGGGAGGATGGCGTGAGGCACAGAATCAGCCATGGCGAAGAGGTATAAGTACAGAATAGATCTGCTGAAGTTACAGAAAGAGTTTAGGAAGAACACAGTGGGAAATAATCGTCCTAATAATGTCCATATGCTGATCGCTAATTGACAGTGCAGTTTTCGGGGTCCTATCATACAATTATTCGCCTAAGTCTTTATTCCGACCTGCCTTTTTAAGAACAGTTCTATCGCCACGAGGCAAATTGAATAGATTTGCCTCCGAACCCCCAGCCCTTGCCCCCGATCGCTTTCCACCCCACGACTGCGCCACATAGGCAGGTCGCCTCGTTGCAGTGCACAGCGAACGTCAAGCTCCTTCTGGAAGCCACTGGCATTCATAGACTTATCGGTGCTCTGGCAGCTAGATCTGTAAACAACACCCTACCGCTGAGTTCGGTGTATTGAATTTCCTTCCATTTGTGGAAAAAATCAGTCGGTCTTCAAAGTGTTTTCCGTCTCCGCCCCCGCCCCATCCAGCGCTAATGCTTCCCACATTGCCCCGCGCTCAACGGTCATGAATAAATACAAAGCGTGGAAGAAGCAAGCTCAGCACAGCAGCCAAATCAACTAAACCTAGTGTAGTCCATGCATCGGGGAACTGTGGGTCGCATTAATACATGACTACACTACAATAACAAAGGGCGGGAGAAGGATCGCAGGGAAGAGACGGAAGAGACGCAGGAAAGAAGCGCACACAGTTACAATGGGTATAGGGATGATCTTTGTATTTAAGGTCGTTCATGAGCGCTTTCCTCAGGGATCGCTACAGCTCCGGATGCACTGATGCTAGGATGACGACCCTTGGGTTTGATTGCACCTCCACTGGCGGAATGCATCGCAGACGGATGAGGTTCAGCGCTCCGTGAAATGCCCATTCCGTGCGCCGTGTGGTCCCCAGGCACTCCAGATCGGCGAGCGATTAGCGCGCGTATCGCGCCCAACCACTTGATCTCATCTTCTTCACTCGGCGCACAGAGTAGTAGGGCTCGCTTAGTGGTCACAATTTTAAACGTATGGCTGCCTTGGGGCGCGTCTGCATCAGAAGAAGGGGATACTGACGTAGGTAATGATGAGATTGGCGAGGAAAGGCTGGCAGCGTTGCGATTCGGAGGAAGATCGTATTCCAAAGCATCCAAGATCTGCGACAGTGAGAACTGCCTATGAGGTTTGGTGTCCTTGATACGTTGGTCAGTGATTGCCGGCAGGATATGTTTGAAGTGCTCACCATATGACTGCCTGAATAAACGAGTTTGTCTCCAGAGAGGACAAACCACCGCTTCCGCCAATTGCGACGCTTAGAACCACACTTCATCAGGTAACCAGAGAGGATGATCTTCGATGAATCTTTGGGTACGGATCCTTGAGGCTTCGATGGAGACGGTGGAGGATTCTGACGATCCTGAGAAGAGGCAGAGATAGTGTTCCGTAGCTGGCCTAATGAATGCCCGCTGGGCGACGCGTCCTCTGAATCGGACGACGTGACGTTGTAGACACGCATGCTCTGCGAAGGGGGAGATGGAGTGTTTGGAGGAAGAAGATTTGAGGCTGATCGTCGCGTTGGAGTTGGGATAGCAATAGGAGTGGATGCAGAATTTTGTGTAGAGGTTCCTGTCAGGGCCTGCCTCGCAGTTTCAATCGCCTGGACCCATTCCTGCACTTCGCTGGGCGTTTTGGCTTGTAGGTAGAATGTCCTGAGGGGAGAGACGAGCCCAAACGTATTTTCATGTCTTTTAAGGGTAACTCTCGTGCATGAATGAACGTCAGAGAGCTCCAGGAGTCGGAGAAGTTGATATTCGGCAGAATTCTTGTAGTATGCCAGATGAGCAGAGCGCAAGACAAACCAACGCTTCTTCCAGGTCTACGACAGCGTGAATATTGAACATGAGAAATAGAGTCAGACCCATTCGCACCTTTCGACGTTCACCCTTCTTCCACAAGTATCCAGATTTAATGACACTTTCCTCCGCCCCCTGGGGATGACCTCGCACATCAGCAGTCTTCCAGCCGCCTTCTTCCTCCTCTTCCTCCTCTTCGGAGTCCTCTCCACTTCCAGACCTGCGTTCGGCGATGGAAGACAGCGGAGGCATAGAAGAGCCTGTGTGTAAGCTGCTGCTCAGACCTTGAGCGGACGACGCTATGAGGCTTGGTGAAAGCATGGAGTCTGAGTCTGACTCCGTTCCCGAGACTGGTGCATCGGTCGAGATTGCAGAGGGCTAAGAGCAATGGCACGTCAAACTCTGTCAGAGGTGTCACTTGATCGAGACTAGACTGACCTTGGGGCTTCTTGCTACTGAATGTACAGAGAGCTTGCGGTGAATTTCCTGGGGCGAGGGCGGGGCAGCGCGGGACATTGTAGCCACCGGCGACGCCGTTGAGGATGAAAGCCACTCGTCGTGGTTGTGATTCAAGCTTCAAGCTAATTATACATAACCACGTGGAATGATACAGTCGGCTGTCTGTGCCCACACCCGTCTTTCATTGTTCCTTCAAAAGTTAGTCCTTGCTTGGTTCATTATGCACACGGACTGCCAATTGCCATATGTTTGCACTGTTTCCAGGCGCGTTGTAGGTTGCAGACATGGGCGGATGAAATTGAGAAGATCCTTGTTCGACCTTCCTGCAACTGACTAGTAGCAGTGTTATCTTTACCTTATATAAATAAAGTCATTGATGAGATAGGCGCTCACAAGGAGCCTGCGGTATTGGTACTAAGGCAACAAGTTCTGCAAATGTGGCCAAGGCGCAAAGGCGCAGGTTGACGCGACAGCCATGCCTGCCTATTTGGGCGGCGGAGCTTATCCATTGATCAACGACCACAACCTGATCTTGTATCTTTCATCTTTCCATCCATCATGAGCCAGGCAAAGTTCGAGAAAGCTGTTGCAATCATCGGGGCACTCCCTAAAGACGGCCCAATCAAGCCTACCCAGGAGGACCAGCTCTATGTACGTTAATCTTGTCATCTCGTTTCATCAGTTGTTTAGATAACATGAAATTCTTCTCCAGTTCTACAAATACTTCAAACAAGGTTAGCCCATGCCGCACGTCGTCGCCTTTCTGCAGTCTCAGAGTATTCTACCAGCGAAATTCGGAGACAACACTACCAGCCGCCCTGGTCTCCTGGACTTCACGGGAAAGGCAAAATGGTTGATCATCTTATCTCCCCTACAGAGCCCTTGAATTGATACCGATCATTATTCAGGGATGCGTGGACAGAAGTTAAGGGTACCTCGACAGAGGAGGCATACAGCAAGTATGTTGAGAAGTTGTTGGATGTAAGTGGTGCAAATGTTAGCATTGAGATTTTGCTAAAATTTTCCCAAGATCCTCAAGGGTGTCGACGATGACGAATCCAAGAAGCATATTGCTGAGATTGAGGCCGCTTAAACCAGTCCTGATCTAGAATGTATTCATAGACAGCGGTGAACTGTGCATATACCAATGATAATTATGTCTGCCCCGATGCACAGCACTTGCTCAGCAAGCATGTCAAGTTTTCTGATCAGCTGGGCTATTGCGGAGATGATGGCCAACTTCTATTGAACACGTTGCTTAGCGCGCGCTTGGAGCCATCTGATTTCCTAAGCCTGGCGTTTCGTGGGCGCTTCTTGACAAGGGCCCCCTGACACCCATCCCAAATATGCTCGGAAACACCCACCCCACTTTTCGAAAGAAGAGTGCCCTGTACGGCATTATTGTGGTTGGTGGCAGTGTTCCAAACTAACCATATATTCTCTTAGCCCCCTCCAAGGACCAAGGTGTAACCAATCTGTTTCGAACTCTCCAGTAACAGGGATCGACAGTGCCAACCCGGTCAATAAATCATTGTTGTTAGACTGATTCAAGAGTTGCCTAACGTCTCGAGGCACCTTGAGATGTGGTGAGCTCCGGGATGGGGAGGTGCTGTGTTCGTCGTCGGTCTTACGGTGGTTTCTCCGTCCAATGCTCAGTAGGGGTGGCCGGCAACAGACTGAACTCAATTCAAGGTACCATACCCCGCATTTCCGCGTCCATCTTGCCCCAAGGAAAGGCTGACGAACCTAATCGTGTTCGGTTGTATTGTAGAGTCGTTTCCCATAGCGCTACCGCATCCGAGGAGCCATCCAAAAGCTTATTTACTCAAAAACGTGATGTCTACATGGCTCGTGTTCAATACGCAGCACTGCCAAGCACCGCCGTATAGGGTCATCTCATTGTGGAACAAGAGCTTCATGCTCAATCAGGCTTCCAATTCCTTGTACATCTTTCTTGTAGGTCCAGAGCAGCCACACAACCCACCTACCTGAATTCAAACTCAGCGACCTCTCTCAATCCTGCACAAGAGTAGAATACGGAGGTAATCCCGTTATGAAGTACTGCCGTCATCTAAGTTTACACGCATCATGGGTATGTCTTTCCTGATATATCTCGAACTTCTGGCTTAATTATGATCGTACGGGTTCATTAATGGCGTTTTGATGTTTCGGGCCAGATTACCGGCATATCGCCACGCACGCCCTCGTACAAAAACAAACATACAAGTTTCCGGAAGGGGAGAACTGTCTAGATTTGCAGCTTGACATACCTTGACAGAATCACAAGTGACATTGTACTCCCGACAATCCATCGACTGGTTATCACCAGTTATTCCCCTCGCTTAGTGAGGTAAGTGTTGTTCGTTTCATCTGGCCTTGCGACCATTGACGTTTCCTCTGTGGGCGAAAGCGATCAAACCTGATGACATTTGTTTGAAAACTCATCGAGTTTTGGAACAATGGTATCATTGATATCTCCACAAACACACAGCAATTCCACCTGTAAAATAAAAAGTCATGTCCTTCAGTAGCAGTGCAAGCTCCTTTCCAACGCGGTGCCTCTCAACCATGATGCCTTGCTTTTGGCATTTTGAACGATTCGAAAGGACTGATAGAAGGCAGTCACCAATTTTGTAAGTGCACAGGCACATCCAGCGGCAGGGTGTGCCGAGGTTGAGAACCATCAGACAAACTCAACAATTCAGTGCACTTGTGTGTTCGTGCTGTAAGTACCATCTTCACATGGTCAGATAGCCAGAATTCGGCTTGACAGGGTTCTGACCCCAGATATGACAATCGCTTGAGTGTTAGAAGGAATGGAATCCTTGTGTGGCTAAACAATTTTCTTTACTGATGGTAAAATACAATAAGGTTATATGCGTATACAATGATGGTGATAGGGACGCGTTCGAAACAAATCAGAAGAACAAAAACCATCTCTGAAGAGGTATAAGAATCAAGGCGGGAAATCATCAACGCCTCGGAACATCAAGAGACGGGCAAATTTGGATCATGATGGTCGTACATGTTGATCGCGAAGAATGGAAGAGAATATGTATGTAGTGGGAAAGATTGTCCATGAGTTGTACATGAAGTCGTTTCATGATGAAGCGTCAGCTGATGATAAGGTTCTAAGGTCGGGATTTGCAACGAACAAACTTGCCCGCGGTATAAGCCCATAGTTCACGGGCTGTGAACTCGTCCGATGTTTCGAAGATTGTTTTTTACGGTCCAGAGGGCCCAGGGGAGTGTCTAAGTCGTGAGATAGACGACGTTCAAATTCCTGTATCCTTGCTGCCACGGCACCAGAGGAAGGTGGTGTATGTTTCGGGTGAACATCAGAGGTATGCATAACGTGAACCACAGGAGCTGTCGGCAGATGGTAAGCATCACCTTGACAAGAGAAAGCTTCGACATCGGTCATCTCGATCGGAGACAGGAATGTTTGCTCAGGGTCCGAGCCAGCGCCACGGTTCTCATCCATATACCTAGTATGGCGATTGTCGATGGATAAACTGGTCGTAGTAGTACTTGCAGTGCGCCGGCTGTCTGATCTCATCAAATGAGCGACATCCATCGTCCGAGCCATCCTCTCAATCGCTTCCGTGTCGGCAGTCCTCACGGATGACTGGGATTTATTGTGCCCCCCTTGCAACCTTGAGACGTCTCGTGTGAGCCCGCCAGCAAGTTCTTGTCCAGAGGAGCTTGATTGTTGACGGTCGATTAATGAGGTGGTGTGACTCGACTCCACAATGGCACCCAAGCGTGGCGGGGGATTCGGATCCCTGATATCGGGCATCCTCCTGGATGCATCGCTTGATCGACGATCTAAAAAACTCGTACGGGAGAACCGAGACCACCAGGAGTCGCTGCGTTTCATGGGGGTAGTAGGTCCCATGAGCGAGGAAGGTGAAAGCAGAGATTTCGGAGGGTCGAAGGAGGTATGCGAAGTCAGACTGGAGATCGTGTCGAATCGGCTGTTATGGGAGGTCGTATGAGAGGTGTTGGAAGTGGAGGTATCATTGAGGGTAGTGCGTGAAGTCTGCTCAGTTAGTGGGCTGAGGAGATGTGCCCCCTGCGAAACAGGAAGAATGGTCCTCAAACTGGGCAATCGCGGGGGGATAGGGTAGAGGAACGGCTCGTTCGGTGCCTGGCCTCGCTCTTCTTCATGATTGTCATGGCTTCTTTCGGGAAGAGGGTCCATGAAAGGATCGTTATAGCTTCTAGTGCTCGTGTAGCTCTGCTGCCTCCTCCCTGGAGAAGCCGAAGCTCCAAGGTAACCTGTTTCTTCGTCTCCTATAAGAGCAGCACTGTCGGAAAAGGGATCAGCCTTTTCCCGCCAGGAAGCGCTCCTCATACTGTCGGCAACGCTAGGTTCGCGGCTCCTCTTGAGAGAAGGTATGATGCTTCTAAATGACCATGCACGACCCAGTGTGCTTCCCTGGCGACTGACATCGTACCAAGGCGCGAAATCTCTGGTATCTTCATCAGCCAGCATGTCCTTTCTCTCAGGGGCGTGCCTCGTATGCCTTGTCCCAATCATGAGGCCCGTAGCAAGTCCGAGTGTATCTAAGATACCGAAGTCCCAACCAGGTCGGCTCCTGAAGGTATAGTCACGTTGTGATGATCCAGCAGCGGGGATGCTACCAGCGAGATGTTCGCTTTCGCCGTCGTCATCGCCATGGCTGCCGCCATCGAGGGTCCTGAAATTCCCGGCATTAGAGCGTTCCCTACGTCGCCTTATATAGTACGCGGTAGTAAGAACGACAACTACAAGACCGAGAAGGCCCAGTGCAGATCCAACAGCAATTGCAGTCCTGTTTTGCTTGGAGTCTTCATTTGGATCATCAGTATCGCCACCACCGTTCGGGCCACCGGATTTGGGGCCCGCTGAGTTAGTTGGATGTGCTCCAGGCGAGTTGTGACCAGCGGACGACCCGATGGATTTCGTGGTTGAGGTCGGTGGTGAGGTTTGAGAAGGACTGTTAACAGAGGTTTGCGTCGGAGAAGAAGCAGGTGGAATGAACGTAGTCTCAAACGCATCACGGTTGGTATTGTAGATTTCGAGAGCTATAGGCGCCGGGCCATCATTTCCATATCCTTCAAAACGGTGGGCTCAGTTGTCTACTCCCTACGAGAAGTAGAAGACGTACCAAAACAAAACAAAACTTGCTCTCCTGACGACACAGCGAAATGATCCCGACGTGCACCCAGTTGTGATAATGCATCGTGTTGGGTCCAGATCATGGGATCTTGTAATGGATCCAGAACCCATCCATCTGCATAGTTGGTTTGCAAGGAAGCGTCACTTCCACCATGGATCAGGACCTTTCCACCGGAGATTGACGTTGACGCGAAAGCGCGGCGTGGAGAAGGAAAGAATGTGCCGGATACGTTGGCATTTGACCAGGATGGCGGGGACTGAGAACTATCGAGCACCCAAATCGTTGAAAGTGGAAGCAATCCACCTGAACTTTGGCTATACCCTCCGAACACGAGCAAGCGTCCGTCAGATAAAAATACAGATGCGTGCCCTGTAAGGCCTGGGGGTGCATTGCTAGTAGGTAGGGCTGTGAAAGAGGTTATTCCAGGGTTAAAGACGTAGTGCTCGGCAAAGGAGATACTAGAATCGTCTGCCTTCTCTCCTCCTATAATATATACGTTTCCTGAGGGCGTACTTGTCGCAAAGTGATGGATGCGTCGAATGGGTTCGTCGGCCCAAGCAACAGGTTCTAACGTCCACAGTGGCTGCAATGATTCGGTCACATCAATCAAGAAGACAGAATCAGCAACCCCGGTGAGAACAACAGGAGAGTTGGGGCCGGGCTGGCCTCCAAAGAGGAGTAGATGAGTGGAGTTTAGAGCTGACAGTGTATGCCAAGAAAGAGAAGGGCTCGGTGCACTGGATGAATCTGACGAAGTGCTGAGGAGTTGCCACGGAGGTGCAGCGGTGTCGAATGAAGAGGACAATGACAGGTATAGCGTGTCGTTATTGTTTGGGGCTGAGGTATACCCGTACGAGTTGAATGGGTCTGTCTTCCCTCCATGTACGATGAGTGCGTTGTTGATCAAGACCGTTGCCTGACCCCATCTGGCCAGAAAAAATTAACAGAAAAAACTAAGCACCTGGAGAGAACGCACCTTGGTACAAGCTCGTAAGAATAAGCTTGGGTGAGTAATAGATTAACGACGTAAAGACTGCACAGCAACTTTGCGCCCATGTTCATATTGATCGGATTTGCCACAGCGGCGTTGTAATAGATAGTGATTGATAGTTGATGTAAGTCGCGTTACGCGGTGGAAAATATTTGCATGCAAAGTCGTAAAGTGGTCGTAAATGGATCTTGAGCTTTATATATGGACTGCTCCGTTGGTGAGGGTCTGGAGTGAACCACCCAGGCCAGCGCACTGCCATCCGCTAGGCACTTTCACACACATCTATTCTTGGAATTGTATTAAATAAGATTAGATTACATAAGTAACCTGTTGAATAATGAATCATAAGTAACTGGGCCAGAAGGTTGGTTCAACGTTTGCAGCTCTCAGTCCACTGGAAATCAAAACATAAATTACAGGCATTACCACAAGGAACTGCTGCATCGGTCTCGTTTGGTACTTGCTCCGGAGATACTCACAGTATCTCCTCTTCTTCTCTTCATAAAATCGCCGCTCTGGCCATGTCGTCCGTTCTAGCCTTGCTCAAACTGTGGTAACGCTTCTTAAAAACACACATCATCAATATTTATGCATTTTTAAGTATTTTTGACGTTTTACTTACGTGGGCAACAACAGGTTATCCCGAGCTTCTTATTTACAAACTTCTCTTAATGCCGAAATTGTAAGTACAGAAGCTTATAGATTTACTTACTGTGTTTCCTTTCTGCTTCACTCACTTCTAAGTTCTCAGATGCTGATCTCTGTCAACCCTCGGTGGAGAGAATAGGGCTCCAAACCTACCAAACAGCTTGAGCGACGTTAGCTCGCGGTCTTAGTTCCTTCTCCTTCGGAGTCAACCTTGAAAGGATTGCCTGAGAGCGCTTGAGAAAGCCCATTCTCGATGCTTCGAAATGAAAGTAATGTGCCTTGACAATCCTTG
This sequence comes from Tephrocybe sp. NHM501043, assembly GCA_018855915.1. Lineage (NCBI taxonomy): Eukaryota > Fungi > Basidiomycota > Agaricomycetes > Agaricales > Lyophyllaceae > Tephrocybe > Tephrocybe sp. NHM501043. Next base: position 91,680 of record JABCKO010007935.1, read on the forward strand.
GAACGTTAGGGACTCAGGGATTTACGTCCGGTCCGACAGCCCGAGGCTTGGATTGGCAGTCGTGGGCCAGTCACGGCCAGAAAATATATCTTGAGTGAATCACATCGGCTTACCTCCGCACCATGCATGTTGTAAAGCATCCAGCAGATAACAAGTCGCACGGAGTTCATTCTTGCAGGTAGAGCCCTACAATAGTGGAAGCATGTTTAGTCCTTTACTGAATTTCTGTTGGCCATCTCTTCAGCAGCACCTATTCACGAGGGTGCTTGAATGCCCAGAAAATAACATAACGGAGAAATGATGTTCTTCAATATAGCCGTACACAGCAGACAGCGATCCTATTAACTACCAGATCAGTGCGAGTGTGGTCTCGTTGCCGTCAACACTCTCAGCATGAACTTGCTTCTTTGTCTTCAGAAAGTTCGAGTGTTGTGTAGGATATCACGATATCGACGGATCATCGACGATGTAAAGATAAGGCCCCTGACATTCAAGGGTCTTCATACAACGCCCGTATCCCATCAAACATAGGGGATATTTCCAGAGCCATTCCCGAGGAGAGTAAGACGTTTAGGGGACATAGGTCACTCTTATGAAACAGAGAGAACAGGTGACGGAATGGGACCCGTCTACCACAAAGATCACCTGTAAGTTGTGTATTCAAGACAATCATTGGCCTGAACCTGGATACCAGGCAAGCGATATGACTCTGTCGCGCAGCACTGACAATAAATTATTAAATTTTAATGGCCTGAGGCCTGCAGCAAAAATCAGGCCCACTGAACCACAGGTAGGGTTCCTTCGCTTGCCCAAAAGCCCAAACAGAGCATCCCATTGTAACAGTGAGTTTTGATAAAGGAGTGACTGAGCCTGTCCAAGTAGCACCAGCAATTCGAATTCCAAGACGTGTTGAAGAGCTTAGCGCTTATATGCAGAACGAGATAAGAGGGGGTATGTCATTGTCGAAGAGATGTATGTTTCAACGAGGCAAACCAAGACGTAACCGCGAGATTTTGCGCCGATGAGTCAAGGTTCATAGAAGAAGTGAGATTTTTGTTGGCGCATGTTTGAACCTGCCCAAGTTGTGATCAGTCATTTGGTGATGTCCAGTTATGAGTATGCTCCACACTTGAGCAGATCTGACGACTCCTACTCTTCATTTCGTACGTTCACAAGCCCAAACACATCAGTTAATAAGGCCCTGAACCCTTTCTTAGCCGTCTGGTTGTCTCGATCGTCTCGGCAAAACTTGTGTCTTCTCTCCCGACATGACGCAGTACGTTGGCCACGGGGTACCCAATCTTAGAAGCACTTGGGAGAGAATCACTACTGGGGGCCAGATATGGCTTGATTCCGGATTGCCGTTCCATTATCCATACTTATAAGCTGGATCCTCAAATGCAAAGAGAGCGAATTATCTTCCCTCGTCGTCTGCTCTCCCCGCTGCCATGGACGAAGGGAACTATGCTCTCCTTGGACTGTCCTCTGATGCTAGCTTGCCTGAGATTAAACAGGCTTACAGGAAAATGGTAGCAGTTTTGGTACAAAGCGCGGATGACCTGCTCATGATCGCGACTTCTAGGCCCTTAAATGGCACCCTGATAGACACACGATGGCTGAGGACAAGGAGCATGCAAAGAACGTTTTCGGTGAAGTGAGTGTGCTATTGCCCACCATACTACGCGTGGTTAACTGACCACCTTCGTGCCAGATGACCACTACCTACCAGGCCTTGATTCGCGACCGAGAACTGGCATCTCTGACTACTAAGCAATTCAAAGCACGGACGCGGCTCCCAACCCCGGTGCCAAGCTATAGATCATTCAGTGATGACTCGCAAGCAAGCATTTCACCTTCCAATTCCTATTTCAACCCATTCAATTCTAACAACGGCTCACATTCGACTCTTCCATCAAGCTTCAATGGTAGCTCTTCGGCCCAAAACTGCCACACGCACACTGGGAAATGCTTGGACCCCATACAGGTCACACAAGTCCAGGCTTCGTTGCAAACTACTCATGATTCCAGCATTCCTTGGAAATCCCCAATAGACCCAGAACTACGCCCAATGCTACCACAACCTTCAGCTGAACAAATCGAGAGAGAGATATTTCTTCAAAACGTCCCGAGATCAACGTAAATTTACTTCAAGAACTAGTCATTACAACTCTCTAATCAGTCTCTAAGCAGTTTGTCCCCGGCCTCATTCTCAACATGGGTTGCTGTGCCTACTCGACATCCAACTCAGATATTGACACCAGGACCTCCGCTCCCGACGCTTGGTGTTGGTGGTTTAGGAGAATGGGCCTATTCGCTTCGTCTGACGCTCGAAGACCTGTTTCATGGAAAGCGTTGCCGGTTTTATGTTGTCCGACATCTTCTCTCGGGACGCACGAAGAACGTCATCATTGAGATTGATGTCCCCTCGGGATGTCGTCGTGGCACGAGAATTTTGTGCCGAGGAGTGGGTCATGAGTTACCGAACGGAACGCTTCAAGATGTCACTTTTATTGTCGAGGAGGCCCCTCATGTCCGTTTTTCACGCATCGAAGACGACCTTTATCTGGACATGCGTCTACCGTGGACAGATCGTTTTACACAGCGCCCCGAAAGGGTTGGTGTCAGAGGCATAGACGGAGAAGAAATCATCCTGATCATAGATTACATGCAGCATAAGATGCTACAAGGTGAAGTCTGTGTTAAAGGGGCTGGCATGGCAGTTCGCAATAAAGGTCAAGTAGTTGGAAGGAGCGATCTCATCATTCGGTATGGCCTTGCCTTTCGACCGTTCCTTCCTTCGCTTCATGCTCTTTGCAGATGGGAGATTCAATCACCACCAACAAAAGTCCGTCACTTTTTGGATCGATTCTTGCATCCTAGGCCAAAGCGTTGAATAAATAAAAGCTTCTGGAAATACCAAGGAGCGCCATTTACTTGAAAATGTAATGGATTGAACAGTTAGCACAGCTATTAACTACCTCACAGTGAGACCAAATGCGAACATGCAAGTCGATTCCACTGGACAATTGGTCACTAATCCTCACAGCATTTACATACCAATCAGTCTTTTAAACTGTCACAAGTGTACTAAGTCTGGATAAGAACAAAGTCTCAGAAGACTACGGTTGTTGTTGATTTTCAAGAATCTTGGAGTCCTTGCTACCACTATTATTTTTTCAACCTAACCTTAAGCTTTTGAAGCTTGAAATTTTGAAAACACTTAGTGTTATCTCGATGTCATCGGAGAAAGTTTGTCAACGGAAGAGTATGGTAGATACAGTATAAATATATACATAGTTCATGAATCATGTAAACTACTGACCATAGGGCATAGGCCACATAAGTACTTATCTCTACTTATCACTGCAAGAGCAACCTATCTTGCCAGTATATGCAAATCTATGTTAACGACAACGATTTCTTGCTTCCCGGTTGTGATTGTGCACTGCCTAAGATAGCTCCATACCATAACTAATAACATACACAAAATACCTAATTAGCATGAAACAAGAGTTTCAACAACCAATGCTAGCCCGCACGCAGTGCGAAGAAGAAAAAAAAGTGGTCAACACAATTAGCGACGCGTTTGTTGGGTGGCCAAAGAGATCAAAATAGCGCCTACACCAAATGCGTCGAGCCACGAGGTAATTTAATGCTGGGCCCCTTTTCAGTCTGAAAATTTTTGCTTAGAGACCTCACTGGGGTATGTAGCTTGAATTCTGCTACTATATATGCATATTAGAGGCTAAAACTATTTGGAAACCCTGTTTCTCCGAGGAACCCAGGGTTTCTCCAGAAACCCCATGACAACATGGTTTCTATATTTGTCTATGTTATGATTGAGTTGTTCTGCCAAATATTACAGTTGATTTGTATGATCCTGTTGTTGAACATCCATGACATTGTAGCTGCTCTTCGAAGTCTGTGCCACTCTTCCCTCTTCATTATTTGCAGCTGGTATAACCATTTCTCCTTTATATCAAGTTTGTCTGTGTTAACAATTGTCATTTCTAGTACTGCCATGCCTATAGATTGCAACAATCAAAAGCAATATATCTTAGATCAGATTTCACATGTTGCTTTCTTTCTCCTCAACACGTCTTCAGCAGGTCCTCAAACCATAGAATTTCTAGGTCTGGTAGGAGCTGAATTCAAGCTAACAGTCTCATTCTTGTTCATAGTTGTAGCTGGTAAGCCTAGCCTGGTATATCGAGCTATATTGATGTACTAATCATCTGAGCGAGACAGAACTCACTGTCAAATAGGCTGTTGATGTGGTATAATGTTGTCATCCAGGTCACACACAGTCCAGATGCCCATCAATCTTATGTGAGGAAGAGGCATCTTGAGTCTTGACAATGTCAAGTTGGTGGTGAGTTGGAGATGTTGAGGTATTGGAGATGTTTGATTATAGTTGATTGACTGCACATAGTGGAAATCACAACATCAGTTTTTGCACATGCCTCTCAACAAGCTTGGCATGCCCAGCATCCCAGTGTTTGGTCAACCTCAGCTATCACACTTGAGACAAGAACCCGGGTTTCCAAATAGCAGCCTGGAGAAACATTGGGTTTCTCCAAGAAATAGGGTTTCCAAATAGTTTTAGCCATAACTGATGCAGGGAAGCCACCCAGTAATGGCCTTGATGGGGTTTGACCCCCGTCATGACCCTTGACCCTTGTTGTAAACACAGGTTCTAAGGGTAAGAAGCGTTTTCAGAGGCCTCTGCTCCCATCACATGCCCATCCAACTGTCCAGCTCATGGTTGATTCTTGTGCCCTCTGTGCATGCTGTGCCCTCTGTGCACATGTAGCCCTATGCTTGCTATATCCCTGGCAGCCCTCTGTGTGCCTCCCTTGGCTTATTGTTCTTTTTGGCTTTGTGCCATTGTTTGGCAGATGCAGAGCTGGAATGGTGTAATTGAGAGCCACACTTGCATGTGCTGTGTCTCACCTTCACTTGGTCACAGCACAGGTGAGCCCAGGGTATTTCATTGGTTTGAATACCCATTAACCATCTAACTGCAGAGCTCTTTTGAATCCTTTAAATATATCTATCAATTACTTGGATTCTGCTCTGCAGTGTAAGTTGTTGAA